>JARHVA010007994.1:290000-310000 GCA_037957365.1 Torreya grandis | reverse complement strand
TTCACACATCATGATAAATAAAGTGTGAAAATTTTAATTTTTAATTTGTTTTTATAAAATACTTTGGTTTTACCATAAAATTCCCATTCTACATAGTATATCAAGTATATGAGCAACTGAGGCCTATATTCTTATAGAGTTGGTTATAATAAGGACATTCTCATTATACACATTGAGATAAGAATACTAACCTATAAATTGATAATATGATAAATTTATAGAGTCCCATGTTCTTATTTAGTGTATAATGGGTACATTCCCATTCTACATAAAATAATAATAATGACAAGTATATTTTACATTAAGCACATGGTCGATGAAAAGTATTATCAAATAATTTTATATGGTGATAGTAAGTTTGTCTTATAAGGTTGCACTGATATTTGTAAATATTTCATGTCATTATTCCATTACATAATAAATTTTAATATTTGGCTAAAATAAAATAGTAGTATAGTAAACATTAAGTAATATTATGACAACTACGGGGTCACATTATGTGCTCATGACCCATTTCAATTACTAGATCTTGGTCACATTTTTGCACATTTCCTCTAAATACAAATTTAAATATGAAAAATAATTAATATCTAATTGGAATAATATACACCTAATTTTTAATCCAATAATATATATATTAGACTACAAAATGGAAACTAATTAAAATTAAAAATAATAATGTTGGAATCTTTTATCCAACTAGTTAGTAACCAATCAGTAATTTTGGAATCAAAATTAGTCAATTACAATAATAAAATTGGAAATAATATAAGTATATATTCTTTTAAATATGTCTAAAATTAATGAAATGATGGTTAATGACTCATATTGAATGTATAAAGATTACCACATGACAAGCTTCTACTAGATAAGGTTATAAACCATAAACATATCCAAATATGACATAAGGCAAAAGTGTGAGCTTAGAGAGTTAATATTATTATGTTGGAATTAAATATGACCCATATATATATATATATAGATCCGATACTAAAATCCAAACTATATATATATATATATATATATATATATATATTGATCCGATACCAAAATCCAAACTTAAATACCAAGACGATGGTATCTACCACACTAATACAATTAGATGTAGGTTATGATAGTATTGGTCTGGCTAATGCAGTATAAATTTTAGAATACAAGCTCAAAATTTCATCAACTTGGATGATATAATACCTTAAATGAAAAGGTAATAAAAAAATGGTATCATCAAGGATAATTCCATAGGATATTGTGAAATTGATAGAACTACACAAGTATGATTGAAAGAGGTAAGTAGTAGGAAAATCTAAAGTTGAACTAGTAGTAGGAATGATATGATCATGACATAGAAATTTATGGTGGTATTTTTTGCTTTATATAAACATTAATATGATCCATTTATGAATATGTATGTAGGATAGATGCTTATAATACAACCAAAGAATTAAAGTAAAAATATATGGATGGGAAGGGTAGATGGTGATAAAAATTACAACAAAATAGAAATTGATAATGTGGTTAAATAGGCAAGGTTTCTATATTGGAAACCCTAAGGGAGAGAAGAAGTTGAATCATTGTATAAGGTTTGTTTGATTCTTAATGAAACTAGGATAAAATCAAATGAAATTAAATATAAAATTCATGTATATATATCATCATTTAGGAATTTTTAATTTCCATTAATGGAAGATTATTATTTATTTTAGAAAATTATTTTTCATAATTTTCAAACTAAAAATATAATTCAATTAATGTTTAATTAAGCAATCATTTTTATTTTACATTGTATTTATTAGAATTAATCTACTTAATTTCATGGGAGTCGTGAAAATAGTGGTACACCATAAGTTTTGGGTTGCATACTTGCCAATGTTTGTTTTAAGAACATAAGTTATAAAAGTTAGTGATATAAGAAGGAAAGGGCTCTGATTTTTTGAAATATAAAGAAATTATTTCAAGTTTAGGTTTGGGTCTAATTTTTTTATAATTTCTTTATTTGCAGTATGTAGATATATTCAATGTTGGTCTTTGTTTTATCTTTCATTCACATTAGAGGCTTCACTACACAAAAAATTATGGTAGATAAAATATTTAAATCATGATGTATTTTAGTATTAATAGTTATAAAACATCATAATATAAAACATGTAAATCATATCAAAACCACATACTCTTGGAGGTCTCACATATTCTCAAGGTGGAATAAAACAATTGCATAGACTAATTGAAACTTAAGTCCATTTTATATCTCCATATTTTCACCTTTTCTTGATCATAATATGGAATCATACTACTATCATCTCCTGAAAAGAAATAAATCACATACAATGTATTAAACATATATGCAATACTAAAGTTAATACATGTGGTGATCAGAATGAGATCATGGGGTCATAGAGTCATGGAATATCCTACAGAAATTCTTAAATATAAATTAAAATGAGGCTTTTTGTGCATGTTAATTATTTTATTTCACATTATATTGTTCTTGGGTTTGTTATTTGTGAAGATATTATGTACTATGTGGCATGAAACTAAACGTGAACCTTGATTTAAAATAGATCATTATGGCCATGAAGTGATTAATTATTTCACATATCGTGGTACATAAAGTGTGAAAATTTTAAAATTTTATTATTTTACATGTAAAATACTTTGGTTTTACCATAAAGTGCCCATTCTATACAAGATAGGAATTATATGAATAACTAAGGTCTAAATTCTTATATACTTGGGTAGAATGGGAACATGCACATTATACATATTGAGATAAGAATACTAACCTTTAAATTGTTAATATGATAGATTTTTAAGGTACCATGTTATTATTTAGTGCATAATGGGAACATTCCCTTTCTACACAAGATAATAATAATGACAAGTATATTTTACATTAAACATATGGTCCATGAAAATTATTATCCAATAATAGTGCATAATGATAGTATGTTTTATAATGTTGCACTAATATTTGTAAATATTCCATATCATGATGCCATTAGTTAATATATGGTAATATTTGGATAAAATAAAAATAATATTATAATAAATTTTAGGTAATACCATGAAAACTATGGGATCGAGTTATGTTATCAAGACCCATTTCAATTACTAAACCATGCTCAAATTTTCACCCAATTCCCCAAAATATGAATTTAAATGTGAATATATATATATATATACATATATATATATATATATATATATATATATATATATATATATATATATATATGTATATATATATATATGTATATATATGTATATATATATGTATATATATATATATCTATATGTATATATATATGTGTATATATATATGTATATATATATATGTATATATGTATATATATATGTGTGTATATATATATATGTATATATATAATTGTAATATTATTAAACACATAAGATGGAATCCAATAAAATATATATTATAACACAACATCACACTAATTAAATTTTATAATAGTACTGTTGGAATCTAATATCCAACTAGTTAGTAACCAATCAGTAATTTTGGAATCCAAATTAATCAATTATAAAATAGAAAATAGAAATAATATAAGTCTAGATTGTTAGAAACATTTCTAAATTTAATTAAATTACGGTTAATGATTCCTATTGAATGTATAAATATTACTAAAAGACAAGTTTCTTCTAGATAATGTTATAGTCCATAAACACATCCAAATATGGCATAGGGCAGAAGTGTGAGCTTATAAAGTTAATTTGATTATGTTAGAATTAGATATTAACCATTTATGCATGTATGTATGCATGTTTATATGTATGTATGTATGTATGTATGTATGTACGTATGTATGTATGTATGCATGAATGTATGCATGTATTGATCCAATACCAAAAGCCAAGCCTAAATACCAAGATGATGGTATCTACCACACCGATAAAATTTAAATATGTAGGGTATAATAGTATTATTTTGGATAATACAATACAAATGTCAAAATACAAGCTCAAAATTACATCAAGTTGGATGATAAAAACATGAAAGGAGAAGTTACTAAATAAATGGTATCATCCTAGATATTGTCATAGGATATATTGAAAATGATATAACTACATGATTATGATGGAAGGAGTTATGTAGCATGAAAATCTAAAGAAGATAAACTAGTAGCAGGAATGATATGATCATAAAATAAATATTTACATTGTGTTTTTGTGTACGATATTAAAAAACATATAATTAGTAGACAAATGTGTATTGGGATAGATGATTCTATTAAAAAAAAATGAAAATGAAAAAATATGTATGGGAAGGGTAGATGGGAATATAAATTACAATAAACCATAGAGAGATAATATGGCTAAAAAGGTGAGGTTTCAATATTATAAACCCTAAGTGAGAGAACATGTTGAAGAATTTTATCAAGGTTGTTTGATGCCTAATAAAACTTGGATAAAAATAGATGAAATAAAACAAGAAATTGATGTATTTATCATTATTTACACATGTTCAATGTCCATTAATGGAAGATTAATATTTATTTTAGAAAATTATTTTTCTTAATTTTCAAACTAAGAATATATATTTCTTAATATTTATTATAGAAAATTATTTTTCTTAATTTTAAAATCATTTTTTAAATAATTATAGTTACTAGAATTATTCTACTTAATTTCATGGGAGATGTGATAATAGTAGTGCACCATAAGTTTTGGGGTTCATACTTGTCAATTTGTGTTTTAATAACATAAGTTATAAAATCTAGTGATATAAAAAGGATAGGGCTCTAATGTATTAAACTACAAGAAAATTATTTCAAGTTTATAGTTGGGTCTAAATTTTTTATAATTTATTTATTTTCAGCATGCATATATATTCAATCTTTGTATTTACTTTATCTTTCATTCACATTAATGGATTTCATTCACAAATAAATAAATATACATTAGATAAAACATTTAAATGATGATGTATTTTAGTTTTAATAATTATAAAACATTAGAATATAAAACATGGAAATCATAACAAAACTAAAGATTCATGCAGGTCTCATATATTCTTAGGGTGGAATAAAAAAAATTCACATATCCATTAAATGTTTAAGTCTATTTTATCTCTCCATATTTCCACCTTTTCCTTATTTTAATATGGAAACATACTACTATCATCTCCTAAAATGAGATAAATCACATAAAATGTATTAAACATACATGCAATACTAAAGTTATTACATGTGGTGATTAAAATGAGATCACGAGGTCACATAGTTGTGGAATCTCCTAGTGCACATCTTAATTTTAAATTAAAATGGGCTTGTGTAGACATGTTAATTTATGGATTTCAAAATAGATTGTGCTTAGGTTTATTATTTATGAATATATCATCTATTATGTATCATAAAACTAAATGTGAACCTTGATTTAAAATAGATCATTATGGCCACAAAGTGATTATTTATTTCACATATCATGGTAAATAAGGTGTGAAAATTTTAAACCTTTATTATTTAATGTGTAAAATACTTTGGTTTTACCGTAAAACTTCCATTATACACAAGATATGAATTTATGAGAAAATAAGGCCTATATTTTTTTATACTTGGGTAGAATGTAAACATGTTCATTATACACATTGAGATAAGAATTCTAACCTATAAATTGATAATATGAGAAAGTTATAAAGTCCCATGTTCTTATTTAGTGTATAATGGGTGAATTCCCATTATACACAAGATAATAATAATGATAAGTATATTTTAAATTAAGCACTTGGTCATTGAAAAGTAATATCCAATAATTGTACATGGTGACAGTAAGTATGTTTTACAATGTTGCACTGATATTTGTAAATATTCCATGTAATTGTGTCATTAGTTAATTATTGACCAAATTTGAACCTAAGTTAAATTAAGTCAACCCATATATAGATAAACTTACTATAAGGTCTTGAAGAGTTCATAAATATGTTTAGTCATGTTTACTTTGGTCACTTAGTGTGTTTCACTTTAGTCATATGTGTCATTTATCCTATTTTTCCTTTGTCATATTTTGGTCACTTTAGAGTAGTTGTATGTAATAATAGTAAAATGAAAAATGCGTTAAAGTGTTTTCTAATGTCCAATATGTTAGTTGAGTGTCATGAGTTAGTTCTGTAACTAAGATAATGTAGGTTCAACGTTCATCTAAGAAGACCACTACAAAACAAGCAATTAAGGGTAGTTGTATGGACAAGGATAGTCTACTTGGAACATGTGAATTCTTAGGAGTGTCCCTTACAGTACTCTTAGTTCACTTCCATGCTTAGTTAGCTTTTATAGGCTCAAAAATGGTAGAAACTGACTTTTGTTTCTTATCACTCTCCTAGACAAGTCAATGAGGTCAATCGATATTCCTTTGTTATAGATAGGAGGAGGTGACTTAGAGAAAATGCCTATGTTGATAGGTATTAATATATATGTAATTCATTTTAATTTCAATATTTTCAATTTTTGTGTATTTTTCTCTATGTACCATTGCTAAGAAGGTTGGCTTATCAAAATTGCTTGCTCATCCCCATGGCCTCTAGTTTTATTATTTGTTAATAGTTGTATTATGATTCCAACTATTTTAGGTGTATTTTAAGATTTTTCCATTAATTTCCATGTTATTCTCACCTAGTTTTCACATGTGGATATAAAATAATAGGCAAAATCACTCCTACTAAGAAATGAACATAGTGATGGTCTATAAAGTGTATGTTGATAGTTTTAAGTGAAAGTATGGAGCAAATTTTTTAAGAACAACTTGAAAATTTAAAATAATCAGTACATGTGTCTTTTAAACCTTAGTTGATCACATCAGTCACCTAGCTTAAAGTCATAATGGACCTAGTCTCTCACTATCATTTGTGGGTAGTATGCATTCTGACTATGTATACTTCAGAGGTTGAATGCCAATATTTTATATCCACCATGTCTAAGGTCAGAACACATTTAAAGTTTCCATCATCTCCAAGAAGATAACTAGGTTAAAAATAGTGAAACCTTTTACTACAATCAAGTTTAGATGGATACCAATAGGAATAAGGATGCCACAGAGGTCTAAGTGTGACGAATTTTTGAGTTTCAATTTGTGAAGAGATTCTCAAGGTAACATAGTTGGATGGAGATTTTGAAAGAGACTTGAAAGGAGTTATCAAGTCACCAACATGGTTATGACCATTTCATTACCATTCTCAAAGGTGTAGTGTAGAAAGACTACTTAGAGGATATTTTTACCTTAACTTCTATGAAATGAACTGTGTCTTATATAGTGTCTTTCTATGGCATGAGATTATGAAGCTTGTGTAGGCCTACATGGAATTGCACTTGTAGTCTATGCCTTGGAAGATCACATTTTTGACATATGAATAATGGTTTGGTCAAGATAATTAAGGTTGAATGACTTAAAACTCAAACCATTTTTTTTAATATGCATAGAGAGCTATAGTGCTTTTGAAGCTCAAATAAGTCTAGAATTGGAAAATGCAACAATGGCCTTATAATGTAATTAGTGAATAGAGAATAGTGCTCAATTCCAAGGTGTAAAATGAGTTTATCTAAGGTATTATTTTATATGTATTACCTTAGAATAAATAAAAAATTTGAGTACAATGTTTAAGTGTGTCTTCACCTATATGAAACCTCCACTTCTACCCAAAAAAACACTTATAGTCTGACTGAGTTGACAAACCAACTAATGTTAGTGGTGAAAGGTTGTTTGAATGTACAGGTGAGATAAAAAAATTATGGTATGGTCTTGGTAAAATCATGAATACCTTAGGGCATAAAACATAAGTTTAATGTTCAAAGACACCTCCAAGAATCTTATTTTCTTGAGTGATTACTTATAGTCAACATAGTCTGCAGACTAAGTATAGTAAAGGAGAGATGTAAGTTGAGAAGGTTGGTAGAGATGTAGGGTGTTAAACATTATGAATACCACCTTCACATTATTAACATAAAATTCATATGATATTCATGATACAAGGATATAACAAGGACAAATTATGACTTGTCACTCAACTTGAGGTGCAAGACCCTACAAACAGTCACTCTATGAGCCAGTCTTACAGGATTTAGAAGTTTGAGGGATCTTGAAAGGTGATATAACTATGAGTTTTTTGTATAGGATGTATTCAATACTTATTATAGACTCCCATAGTTCTATTTTGGCCTTGTTAATAGGGGATATTCCCTCTATTTTGTTTCAAATAGAGGGTACTCCCACTCAAGACCAAACTATAGGATTGGTATATGAGTACAGAAATGGATGAAATGAAGAGTTTTGGAACACTTTGAAATTATTTAGAATGTTTATTTTAAAATTAAAAAATGTGAATAATACTCTAAAGTCAACATGAATACTCAGTGGTGGTCATATACACACAAGCATATAGTTAGACCTATTAGGCCTACAACTAGGCCTCAACCCTACAGGTGCCTAGTTCTATTTCCATGACTATCTAACCCATAAAATCTCATTGAGGACCTTAAAATGGATTTAAAAGGTTTATCATAGCCATGTTTTTGTAGATAACATCATATAGGTGGTCAATTTGACCTTAAACCATCTCAAACGAATGCACACAAGGAGCTTGAGGGTTATTTTCAAACACTCATATTTACATGGACCTTATGCATGAGACATAAATATCTTTGGGAGATGTGAAGGGGGTCCTATCCCTCAAATTTTTAAAATTATTTCTAAGGTTGGACATAAGTATTTTATGACCAATCCTTAACAGTCTAAACCTCCAAAAACCCTTTCAAACCCCTAGTTTGGACCTGATGGAAATGCATTTGGGAGGGGTAAAACAACCATGAAAGTTCATTAAAAATATTTGAAAAGATCCTAGGTAATTTTAAATCCACTTTTTCCATATTATCATTACTATAGATAGGGATATTTCTTTGATTCTTTTAAGATTTGAGCTATTTGATAGGTACAAAAGAAAATGGACAAGTAAAGATCATTGTGGTAGGTATTTAAGAACTTTTACTTACTCCTAAAATTCATTTATCACCTTTTTTGAACACAAAAAATACCTTTGTTATTCCATTCATAATAGGCAATCTAAACAGATAGTGAGAAGATGAGACAAATATCAAGTGATGAAAGTGAAAAGTGTTTAATGAGTTTCATTGTGGTCTATTATCTAGGATTATGACCAAAATACAATCATGACAAAACAAACCCTCCCAACTAGCCCTATGAGCCCAACCATTGGTGGCCCTTACTACCCAATCCATCAGCTAGATGGTAGGTTTCAACAACCAATGATAGGAAGGGATTCAAATTAATTTAGGGATCCCTAAGCCATTATACAACTCAAAACAACAATATAAATATAAAATAGATAAGTGACCAATATGTACATCATCCAAAAAAAAGATAAAAATAAACTATTTGAATGGCCTCACCATGAATTGGAAGTGGGTGTAATCCATTTGTAGGTAGGTTTGAAAGTCATTTAAATTTGTTTATGTACTAAATCTAATTTTATCATGATTTTTTCTACTGTGTTTGGAAATATTTAGAGTGTAGGCTTAGCTATTGGACTTTTTGACTACAAACCCACATTTCATAGATAAACACATAGTTATAAGCTCAGATATTTAATTCAAGTCAAAGGATTAATATTCCAATAATAATAGAGATCAAACAAAATATTTAATATAATAGTAGCTAACAACATAACATAATGTGAATGCATAACTAAGACAATGTAAATTATCAACACATAACCAATCAATACCCACTTAACAAGAGTTTAAAATTCCAATACAAAGGCCAAGGTTATTAAAAATGCAACTGCTAAATTTAAGGATAACAAGCATCATTTTACAATGGGTCAATGTTTCCCATACATAACAAACCTTGAATTCCAACCATTCCCATCATTTAAAAAACTATTAATATTGAGATCAAACAATAAATCAAGTATGTATGACAAATAAAAGTTGAGGGAAAATCAATATGATCATTTGTGGGTTCATCATGAGGTCGCACAAACTCATAATGAACCCTAAAATCTTTATATCAAGGTCTATCAATTTTATTACTTTTAAAATAGTCCTCAATCAATGATTCAAGTAAAAGTTTACACACTACTACACGTTTTAATTAAAAAAATAAGGGCTTTACCCCATAAACCCTACTCATGCCAAGGTTAATTTATAAAAATTAAAATAAATTTCAAGGAAATAAAATATAATTACTTAGATTATAAAAAATGGAATATGAAGCCATACAAGATAAATCCATGATAAATAAATTGTTGTAATTCAATATCAAATATTCAAATTCTAAAATAATTCAAACCCCTCTAGGTCATTGTAGAAAAACCTCAAGATGTTAGATAAAAACCACACACAACAGCTCAACCAAACAAATAACAATAGGTTATAATGACCCAATTTATGTATACACAAGTTTAATAAATCCATAAAACATAGTAGGATATAATAACCAAAATATACATAATAGGGTAATGGGTATGTTTGTTAGGAGTAAGGAAAATGACTAAACCTCCAATATATATTTTAGAAAACCTTACTTTTACTCCCAAAAAAATTACACATTACCCCACATAGACATAAAAGTAAAGTGGAAGGTTACTCGACATGGAGAGAGGAAAGGGTAACAGTGTGCGTTAGAAGCTCAACCTAAAGTCTCATGACTTCAAATTGGGCCTATAATGCCTTAGTAATCAATAAATCTCCAACCCATCATTGTTATAACAAAAACTAAAAATAAAATCAAGTTCCCAAATACATATGCAAAAAGAGTGACTTTCTTGTGGTTTGTATTTTAAAAATGAGCTCTAATGGGATGATAAATCTAGCTATTTTTACCACATGGTCGGTGCCATAAGCTAGAGCAAGAGCTACTACCTGCGTATCCCTCCAAAAATGTATTCCCCTACATATATATTTACCCATTTCCTTCTACCTTACTTTTCCCACCTCTACATCCTCTCATCTACCCCATCTACTCTCCCCCAACCCCCTCCATCTCCCCATACCTCATTCAATTCTACATTGAATGCTAAGGTGAGAGAATCCCCCCAAATATATCTACCACATCCTGCATGGTCACAAAAATGCACCAAGAGACATTAATGCCAAGAATATAAAAAAATCCAATATCAATAAATAATGTAAAATCCAAATATTAGGGGTCAATCCACATTCCATTAAATTAATCAACATAATAGTCCTTATGGGGGTCACGGGGAGGGAGTTTAGATGAGTCCACAACATGTCTTAGTCACCTTATTGAATGGTTAGACCAAGGCAAGGTCATGGGTAATGAGTTTGTAGTGGGAGAGAAAAGGGGTTGGAATGAATTAAGTTACATCAACTAAAATAGAACTAACTGACATTAAGTCAAACATGCAGTAATAAAATTAAGAATTTGACTTGAGACACGAAATACAACAAGACATGACATCAAAACATAAAAAATAACACAATTTTCCAATGGCATGGAACTAAACTAAAGTATATATATACCTATTAGAACTCATTTTACTTCTCAAGAATCTATTCATCTTCCAAATTGTTAAAATCATTACCCAACCTATCTCATTTTAGGTACCTGTAACCACTGAATATAACAACAATAGTACCTGAATGATGAATAAACAATATGATACAAAATTATAATAAAAAATTAATTATATCAATTAGTTTATACATTATCTAATGTAATAAATAAAACACAACCATGTCCATCAACATGTAGCTAAAACATCATTATATCAAAGTCCATCAACATTGTAATAGTTAGATAAAGGTATTATAGAATCAGCTATACATATTATAATAATATTTAAATAGTCATTTAAAGTATTGAATGGTGGAGTTGTAACATTTTCCATCCCTCAAAAGTGAGCCATCCAGGTGACTATTCAAATATCCAAGAATAATTTTGATCAAAAAGATATGCATCTTCCCAAGTGGCACTTTTTTTACTCAACACATCCCATTAAACCAAAACTTATTGTATATATATGTTTTACAACTTAACATTGTGATGGTCTAGGATTCTCACTAGTTTTAACTACTTCCTTTCCTCTTCCATGACCTATAGGTGTTTGCAATCCAAGACATGAGAGGGATCAGGTATGTATTTTATTAAAAAGGTGCCATGAAATATATCATGAATCTTAGATAGAGGAGGAATAGATAGCTAAAAAATAATAGGACTAATCTTCTACATAATGTCGAAGGGCTCAACAAAGCATGGAACTAGCTTAGAATTTTTTTCAAAATTTATTGAACTTTTATATGATCTAACATGCAAAAACACTTTATTGCCCATGTTGAATTCATGTGGTGTCCTCTTCTAGTCAACATAACTATGTTATTAGTCAAATGTAACTTTCAATTTTTGGCATATTAATTCCATTTATTTATCATATTCTAATAATATATCAGGGCCAACAACAACCCTATTTTCCAAACTATTCTATCCAAGAGGGGTTCTACATTTTCATGCATATAAAGTTTCAAAAGGTCTTATTTTAATTATAGAATGATAGTAGTTACTGTAAGCAAATTGAACCAAATGGAGATAATCTTTCCATTTCATATGCTAGTTTAGGACATACATTTATAGCATGTCATCAACCACCTAATTAAGTCTATCTATTTTCCCATCCATTTCTAGGTGGTAGGAAGAGTTGAATTTTAACCAAATTCCAAATGCTATAGTCAAAGTTTTCTAGAACCTTGATGTAAATAGATTATCTGGATTTAAGATAATCACTTTGTGTATGCCATGCAGTCTAACCACCTCTTTTATAAAGCATTCTATAAACACATATGTGTCATCCATTACATTTTTAGTAATGAAGTGTCATCACTACAAGAATGATATCATGTTTTTTTCACTATTTAGGCAACCCTAAAATAAAATCAAGTGAGATTATAATCCACTTCCCTCTTATAATATCATGAGGGTACAACAACCCTCTAAAGTGGAAATGCTTGGCTTTAACACACTATCATTATAAGAATATTTCCATAAAATTAGTGATGGCACACTTCATACCAAGCCAAAAATAAAGTCATTTCAGCTCATGTGTCATCTTCATGACAACAAGATGAACATAGTGAGGTGTTGTATGTACTTATTTCAACACATAATTTTTCAAGTCACCTAACTTGGGTACAATTTTTTTTATTTTTATGCCTTAAAAGGCCATATTCTTCAATAAAGAAGTCAAAAAATTTCTTTTCTAAAGGCTCATTAGTGAAACCTAATCTTACTTATTGGCATAATTCATCAATAAGTTGTTATTCTAGTACAACACTTCTAAAATTTTCTTATAGTACAGACAAGGTATTAAGGTACATGTATCAGTTGAGTGCATAAAAAACATGATTTTTCTTATCCTTGACATAAGATGTATCCATGTAAAATTTATTTATAAATTCTATCCATATTCATCGGCATGCATTTAAATCATCTTGGGAAAATAAATACTCCAAGCTACAGTGATTAGATTTTACCTTGAAGGGCTTTCTCAATAGAAAATGTTTCCATTATTTTAGAGTATGGATAATGACATCAAGCTCCATGTCATGTATGGGATATTTATTCTCATGATCCTTGAGCATATGTGACTCATAAGCCATGAGTTTACCATCTTATGTCAAAATGTGTCCATAACCTTCTGTACAATCATAAACCCACACCTCAAAATTACCATTCAGATCAGGAATGATAAGTACAGGTGGTTTTGTTAATATCACTTTAAATTTTTTGAAAGCCTCCTCACATTGAGGTTTCCACACAACTTTATTTCCTTTACACTATAAAGAAGTGATATGATGGGACACAATGGAATTTTATTTTCATAAACTACCAGCAATAACTAGCCAAGTCCATGAAGCTACACACTTCATGCATGTTAGCTGCAGTAGGCCAGTCCTGAATGGCTTTTATTTTTACTGGGTCTATAATAATCCCATGTTTTGAAATGATATGGCCTAAGTAGTGAATTTTGGATTCATAAAAAAAACACATTTAGAAAGTTTTCCATGTAGCTTATGTTGTCTTAGCCTTTGCAACACTAGACAAAGGTGTAGATCATATTTAGATTCATTTTTAGAGTAAATAAGAATATCATCAAGGAACACCAACATAATTTTTTACAAAAAGCCTTGAAACACACTATTCATAAGGTTCATAAATTTTACTAGAGCATTAGTTATGCCAAATGGTAATACTATGAACTCATAATGCCCGTAGTGAGTTTAAAATATTATTTTATGAATGTCTTCTTATTTTATCCTTAGCTTATGGTAGCCTGATATTAAATTAATCTTTGAGATGATGGTTGTACCCTTCATTCGATTAATTAAATCATCTATCCTTGGTAAGGGATATCTATTTTTTATCATTACCTTATTGAATAGGTGATAATTAATGCATAACTTTAAAGTTCCCTTTTTTAATTTATGGATCACCCCAAGAAGACACACTTGGTTAGATGCATCCACTATCCAAAAGTTATTGCATCTACACCCTTAATTCCTACAGGTCAAACACATTCATATGATAGGGAGCCTTAGATATTAGGGTATATCCTAACATTAGATTAGTTACAAAGTTAAATTATCATTTAATATTTTGAGAAAAACATCCATAAACGCATTTAGGATAGGAAATTCTAGGTCAACTAGTTACTTGTATTTAGGTAACTCTTGTAGCTAGACTACATAATGTTTACAACCCTTTCTAGCATCCCTTTTTAGCTACAAGGTTGAAAGTGTCTTTTCATTTTTTAGGCCTTTGAATACCTTGCATTTCTACAACCCTCCCATGGTCATCAATGCACTGACTCTTTTACCAACATAATCAAGCATTGTTTGGTGAACTTGCAACCAATCCATTCCAAAAATGAGATCATATGACCCCAAAGGTGCTAGGAATAGATTTAACTTAGTTTTGAAGACACCAATATCAATTTCATCTTATTCTAAGAATTCATGAATTTTCTACTACCAAACTCAACCTCCCAACCTTCTCTTATCATTATAAGTTCAATCTTACATTATTTTTCAACATTAGAAGATATAAAACTATCAGTTACCCCTGAATCAATTAGAGTAGATATAGAAAAACCATAAATAATAACTCTAGTTTTTATCAGGCTATCCTACAAATTAGCATTGTGATTATCTATAGTTACGTAGACCTTATGGTTAGTTGATTGGCTTAGTTTTAGCTTGGGGAAATCCTTTTTGTAGTGGTTATCACCATATTCCCAACATCTAATAGCCCTAGATGAATTTAATGGAATAGTATTTGCACTCGTGAATGGTCCATATTAATTATTTTTGGGTTTTTCATTCCTAAAAGAACCTAATTTAGATGAACCTTATGACTTAAAGTTTTTAATATGGTTAGTAAACTTGTTAAAAATTTTGTTATTTCTAGAAAATCTCTAATTCTAGTCTGATTTTCTAAAGTTCTTAGACACATTAGAGAGATTTTTGGTAATAGATTATAAGTTGTTCATCTTAAAATCTTGTCTCGCCTTCTGACAAGACTTCTCTTTCTTTTCATCCTGATAAGTTGATTTAATGATAGTTTCCAAGGTCCTTAGGTTTGTCATATTAATGTCATGCATAAATATCTCTTTAAGCCCAAGCTTAAATTTGGTGATCTATGTTTCCTCATCATGCATGTGATTCACATGACAACAAATTTAAAAATTTGATTTCATATTTATAAATAGTCATGTTTTCCTATTTCAATGGTTGAAAATTAGTTATTTTCTATTCCTTGTAGTTGGCATTTAAATACCTTTTCTAAAAATTCACGTCAAAGATTGTCTAGGTTGTATACATTGGCTAGTATCCCTGTATAGCATAGAGGTGATTCCACCACAAGGTTTTACATCTAACCAGTTAGTAGATTACCACCCTTACTTTCACATCTGATGGAATGTTATATAGGTTATTGTATTTCAATAGGTGAACCATCTGAGGATCATCTATGTCACCATATTCTTCACCTAAAAAGGTAGGTGCTAGAAGTTTTTTAGTTCTTTAATGATTGGGTCAACCATATTCAACGCCATTTCATGGATTATTGATTCTTATACCTAGCCTATCTTTAATATCTATACTTCCTCATTAGATACACCTTCAAGGTTATTCAACCTTCATTCTTGAATGTCTATTTTGCCTTATAGATCATTCAAGACTGTCAAGATTCCACTAAGGATTTACTCATGCTTATCAGTTGAGTTTCCTCTAATTATATCAATATTCAAAACCTCATTATTTCTATCAATGTTGTTTATGGGTAGTTCTTATTGATTATAAATGGGGTTATGGGTACCACGATCACTACTCTAGCCTATACCTTTGCCTCTAACTGGATTAACATTAGTTTATTTATTATGGATCTAGACACCATTTGACCTCATCCTAACCATCCTATGAAGTTACATACTAATAAATAAATAGATTTTAAACTTAAAAATTTTCATTTCCAAAGTTCCTTAGAGTAGAACATTGTTATGATACTAGATAAAATAACCCTCAAAAAATTAGAATTGCATTATCAGATTATGTTTTGGACTACATGTAGGTCTCAATACTTTTATTTTTGATGCAAGAAATGTTCATTCAACATGCTCATGTATATGAAACTATAACTGAAGTAGGTGATCTAAGACAATTAACTAGGGGTAAATACATACAAAGGATGCTATGAAGAAGGAGGTTACCTAAAAGGAAAACTATGGGGTTCAAGGCGTATTCGTGTATAAGTACATAGATAAGTCTCAAGCACCATACATGGAACTATCTTTTTGCATAAGACCATTTATAGGTCATTAAATATCACTAGGTACTTCATTCCGCTTAGTAGGTTTTAGTTCTACTTGAGGATGGTTAAATGGTCGCTTCTTAAAGGAACCAGAAAAGACAACTTTACACCCGCTATGTTACCATTCAGTTATAACAAGTATATGGGATGAGAACTTAAGTCTAAAGCTATTATAAACTATCATATATAATATCTAATATGCTAATCACAAATGTAATAACTAACAAGTTGATTAAAACACATGTAGATTTATACAAGGACTCCCTAAGCATACCAAATAATTTATTACTATCCATAAGAGAGTACAATCATAGAAAATGAGTGAAATTTGGAGCATTATAGGCAACTAAACTAGTGTTACCAACTAAGGGTAAATATCCTCCTCTTTGGTTCAAGGATCATTGCACCATGCCATGTTCATCTTAACTCAAAAGTTACCCATTATTAAATTAAAATATAAATAAATTAAACTGACTCCTTAAAGCCATGAAAATTATGATAGTTCCATAATTATATAATCTCATGCTATTTTTAATTTATCAAACATGAAATGCCTCAAACTAATTAAAGAGTAATGACACAAGTTGTGTTCACCTTTATAGTTATCATATAAGGTATAGTGGACATCTCATAGATTTGAGTTATGCAAAAGAGGTCATGTTGACAAATAGTCAATGTGCATATAATTAACAAGAAGAATATATTGATATGAATAAAAGGTGTATTCCAGCCAAGTATATGTTTCCATAAAATTAGATTATTTATTAAATCCATTATATCTAAGGTAGCATAATAACCCATCCCATACTCATTATGACACCATTAAATTAGCAACTACTAACTACTATAAGATCTCAAGTTATGTTGTGATTAAAATCATAATTGAACCACACTATACAATCCACTAGCATGCTTAAAGAGATCATATAGCTGTATTAGTTTCATTCATGAAACTTATATTATTCCAACTCATTTTATTTATATATAATTCTAGCCATGACTCAGAAAAGGGCATCCAATATTATATTATTAGATAATTCCAGCCATATACATGATCAACATAATTAACAAGAACCTTAATGAGACTAAATTCCCTTCATTTCTTAAAATAGGCATCTCATATAAAAGATAGATTGATTTTGAAGTAAACATAAATAATAATGAATGTAATCAATTAAAAAGATGGTATGAATTATAACATAATAAAATTATGAAATAAACATGACCATCTTAAGACTTTCCTCATAAGCTACGTGTTAACATTCATGCTCTCCACAAATATTATATTAAGGGTAAGAATTTAAATCCCTTCACTTATTAAAATAAATTCAATACAAATACTTACTAGTGACTATAATAACAAAAATAATATTGAGAATACCATCAGGTAAAGCAACTCAATTATATATTTCACTTTCAGCCAATATAAAAAAGGTGAAAGCAAGATATACGAATCTATGTTATTCACATAACTACTATCAATAAAAGGATAAAGCACTATAGTTTCTTATTAAGTTAAGGCAATCATTGTTTCTATCTTTACTCATAATATTCCTATATTCTACACATCACTCTAAAGGTTAGGGAATTCATTTTATAATTTAAACATAACCTTATAACAAGACTTGGACAACCCTCAATTCATATACAAATCCTAAATTTTATGCATTTTCAACAAGAGTAATAGCTTTGGAAAAGTTAATAAAATGCAATCTATCATAAATGTATTACTTAACAATAAAGGTACATACCTCATACACAATTGTATAAGTTTCGAGCAACTCAAAATAAGAACTAGATGGGTTGTAATGATGTTTCCTTTCTTTATGTTTCCTTACCAATGTCTTCTCTAATTAGAACAACAAGAAGTCAGTTGTACCTTACTAATTCTATATACAACTATTATATGAAACATGATAGGATGTCCATGTAAATTAGCTTCATCATAAATATAATTCTCATACTACATTTATCACGGTTCAAATAACTACTAATTACTAATTATAAGGATTCAAAAAGACCTTACAATCTAAATAGCTAAAGTAGTAACTAGTAGATCATAACTAGGTGATTCAATTCTGAAAGATATAGAAAGTATTTTTGCTTTAATACCATATGTCAAAATTTTCATAAACCCTTTACTCCACTTATAACATAAGCCATTAAAAAAGAGGCAATGGTTAGCATATAATTATTACAATGTATAACTAGTCATTTTCAATAGCTATAAATGATTTACAACTACACTCATTATGCATACCATATGAAAACATCAATACAATTTAATGCTAAAAAGAAACATATGAAATAAATTATTCCATAATGTTTACTAAGTTCATTATGCCTATCCTCAAGATCATCTAGGATTATGAACAACATAGGATCATGACAAAACAAACCCTCCCAACCAACCCTATGAGCCCAAGCATCAATGGCCCTTACCACCCCATCCATCAGTTGGATGGTGGATTTTAGAAACCATGTATAGTAAGGGATTAAAAGTAATTTGGGTTTCCATAAGCCATTATATGACTCAACAAAATAGAATAAATATAAAATATACAAGTGACCAACATGTACATCATCCAAAGACAAGACAAAAATAAACTATGTGAATGACATCACTACAAATTATAAGTGGGGATAATCCATTTATATTCATGTTCAAAATTCATTGAAATGGTTTTGTATACTAAATCTAAGTCCATCATGATCATTATTTCCATGCTTGAAAATATTCCATGTGCAGGCTTAGCCATTGGACTTCCTGACTACCAACCCAAATTTCATGCAAATAAGCCCATAGTTAAAATCTCAGCTATTTAAGTCAATTCAAGGGATTAACATTCCAATAAAAAAATATATCAAACAAAATATTTAATACAATAGTAATTAATGACCTAACACAATGCGAATGTATAACCAACATAATTCAAATAGTCAACACATAATTAATCAACACCCATTTCACAAGAGTTCAAAATGCTAATACAAAGACCATGGTTATTAAAAATTCAAATCCTAAATTTAAGGATAACAAACATAATTTTATAATAGGTCAATGTTTCCCATACATATCAAAACCTTGACTTACATCCATTCTCATCATTTCCAAAATAATTAATAATGAGTTCAAATAATAAATCAAGTCTGTATGAAAA
>JARHVA010007994.1:257500-285000 GCA_037957365.1 Torreya grandis | reverse complement strand
ATCCTTAAGATATTATAAAATGGCATGTAAATTATAAAAGCCATAAAATGAAAACTTTGAATATTCATGTGTAAACACTAATTTCAAGGTCAAATTTTCATTTTATCAAGTGTCTAAATATAAATCTATTCATTTCCATCTAGTGAAACTATATTAAACAAACATTCACATAGTTGGGAGAATTAAATGTAGTTTGAGTCCTCTTCAAAGTAATAGAATGTAGGAAAAAATAAACCATTTAACATGATGAAGTTAGCGTCACCCAACCAATATTTATAAGAACTTTTTATTTACCAATAAAGTGTCAAAATTGAAGCTAAAATTTAAAGGTAAAACAAGAAGAAATATAAAGATGCACATTTGACTAAGGGTGGGAAATTATACAAAAAAAATATTTAGATGTAGGTGCAATAATATATTGTATAAGAGACCCACCACTACATATGGATAGTTCTAGAATATAGTGGATCGATATAGGTATTACAAGTGTCTAGGATTCCCATGATAATGTCCTACCATATGTAGATAATTTATTTTCTAAGCTAAGTGACAAAAGATCCATTTCAAACTATTTTGTATGATTGTACACAAAAAATGAAAAAAATAGAATAATATATCAAAAAAGTGATTTCTCTCCTCTATGTTAATGAACATTTATATATTTTATAAGTGTAATAAAATAATTTTAAGCATTCATATATGTGTAGTTTATGATATATCTTATATAATATGAATTTAAGTAGTTGTATACTTATTTAAATAAATAAATTCTAAAAATAGCATTATTCCCAGATAGGATATGGTTTAGATAAGCCAAATTCTCCTTTTCATGATCTAGTTTAAAAGATCCTTTACACGTAAGGTTCATAATTAGTGTTTACCATGGGACGAGTCTACATAACATTTGGATCAATTTTGGTCTTTCTCTTAAATCCACCTTGAGTTGGTTATTATAATAATAACATCTTGATGAAATATATGATATAATCCAAATCTACTTTAATTTCATCCATATCTCATTTTATTTCACTACACATATTCTCCATTTAAGAGACTATGTTATATACTACCATCCAGATCACACACATTATCAATAAATAAATAGAAAATCATAATATAAATCCCACTCGTTTATAAATTGAACTCTATCTTATATTTATTAAGATTTTCCCCAATGTGTGTAACCTATTTCATTCACCTCAAGTTCATCTCCCTATTATGCCGGGGATTGATAATACAAATAATTATTTGATAAAAGTTTTACAAAAAAATTAGTAATTAGTTTTGTACATAGGTCCACCTTAAAAATAAAATTATAAATGGTATACCTATTATATATGTGTGATATTTATTACTAGATATGTATCCCACTAAGAATGATATAGATACATGTTAGATCAAGGAATCCACCTATGGTCATCCACCTTCCAATATATACTTATTATAGGCATATCATGATAGAGGGATCACATGTGATATTATAAATTCATGTGATTATCTATCTATATTTAATATATTTTGGTCCATAATATTATCATGGTGGGGATGCCTATCCCTTGGTTGATGGTGATGATGATCTATGTAATACTCTAGTGGTTATGGCTATAACTAGGTTTGAATCATGCAGTTCAAATGGGGCATAAGGTGAGGTGGCTTGATGATTTAAATAAGCACGTTGATCTTAAAGTGATTATTAAGTATGATGCCATTCATTCCAAAGTGGGAAAGATTTGCTTGGATTAGCAATTTCATGATTTGGTGGAGTGGCCTTATGGCTATCAGATTACCTTCCTCGAGGAGGTACATTCATGTGAATGTAATGTGGTTACTACATGTATCATCAAAAAGGCAACCTCCATTTCAAGTAACAAATAACTGGTTCCATTTCAACCTTTCTGCCTTCTGTGTTTGGGTGCTTCTAGTTTTTTGTTTTCTCTGTAATATGGGGGTGAACCGTGGAAGTAAGAGCCCAAAAAATGTGATGACTGGAAGGATCGATAGGACGTATGGAAGAATCTATAGAAAGGGAAGGTGGTCAGTTATCTGGAGCATTTACATGGCTTTAAACCCCATGTCACTACTACCTTCATTAAAAATTGGGTTGATGACAGAGTTACTCTCCACGTAGTCACTGTGAAGCTTACTGAGGACTTCATTGCCAAGGTCATAGGGCTTCCCATGGGTGGTATTAAGTTCTCAAAATAGACCAGTATCTCCAATGTGGCCTACAAAAAAAAATTGAAGATGGATGTAGAGGAGAAGCAACTGCAAAATAATGGAGACTTCTTTGATGTGGAATAGATAAAAGGAATTTGGCAAGATGTGCTATGTTGTATCCATGAGTACTTTATCCTTGATGGTAGGAATAAAAGAGTTCACAAATTTCATTTTGTTTTTCTCAACCACTTCAGGCACAAGGATAGAATTTCTTTCCCTTTCTATCTTTGTTTTTCGTTGCTTCAAAGCTTGTATGCCCATAGGAAGAAGGAGTCTCACCCCATTTTACATGAAGGTCTAATAATTATCATAGAGGGTTTTTGTAAAAATAAATCCATAGCTTTGAATCCTTCTAAAAAACATAAGGGTTCTCAGTCTAAAAAGTGTAAGAAGGATGAGAATGTTAAAAGGATAGAAAAGGCAAAACCCAAACCCTCTAGTTCTCAAAAACAAAGTGTAGAAGAGGATTCTGAGTTGGAGAGTACTAAAAGCTCTGAGAAGGATGTCTCAGAGGAAGAGGAAGGGACGTATGTTGGGGATTTCAGCTCCAATTTGGATGGATATCCAAAAATGAAAGTAAAATTTGAGAAAGGGAATGAGGAGGATACAACTGAGGGAAACTCAGAATAGAGCAATTCTAACAATGAGGGTAATCAAACTATGTTTGAGGGAGGTGTTAAAGACAAAGATAACTTAATTGATGATCCAGTTTCTATGAGAGAGGAGGATCACATGGTTTTGGCTTTTACTCCTACTACAGAGACTGGGGGACAAGAAAAGGAGGACCCTGTTCAGCATGAAGACCATATTGAGACTAGAGAGGAGGAACTGATGGATAGGGAGGAACAAATTGAAAAGGTTGATGCCCCTACACATAAGATTACAGAAGATATTTGTAACTCTCTGTAGATGGAAACCAAGCTTTCCTTCTTACATTCTACCAAGTTCAATGCTGACTCTATTCTCCAAGTTGATTCTTGGATCTATAATGAAATAATGGGGCTGAAGAAGAAAGTGGAAACAATGCAACACAATCAGGATGTTGATTGGACCATAATCAACTGCTTGGAGGTGCAAATGGGAGATATCCCAAAAAAAACTTAAATATTATGAGCATAATCTTAGAATTCTCATCAAGGAAAGTGGAACAAAGATGGAGCAGGTAACATCAAGTATTTGTGCTACTGCAGCTAGCCTTGGTAAAAGAGCAAATGAAGAAATAATATCCTCAAAGGGTCTAAGTAAGAGGATAAGGCAAAGTTTGAGGAAGAAATCCTTGCAAGCTGCTACTACTTTGGCTACTAACTCCATCCAAGATACTGCTATGATTGGGAAGGTGGCTGTCAAGATGATCATGGAACTGCAATAGAATCTTAGGGTCTTCTTTGTTGGTTTTGTTCTTGTTTAGGTCCTTATTTCTTTTTGTTGTAACTGGTTCCTTTTTTTGTCCTATTTTTTGGTTCTTGGTCTAAAACTTTATCTCAGGTTCCAGGTCATTGTAAAACCTGGGTAATTTTATTGGATTATGTTTGTGGTTTCAGGTCCCTGTAAAACATGATTTTGATGCTGCTCTTTAGTAGGTTTCAGGACTGATTTTCCTGGTGGTTGTTAATGCTTTATCTTTTTTGATTTTGTTAAAGGGTTTCAGGGTCCCTTTAAAACCTGCTTTTACTGTAATCTAAAACTATAGATAGTTATAATGCACCCCACCCCACCTTCTAAATTATATATGTGGGTTTGACCAATGGAACATTGTTTATATATATTTTTGTTTGATCCCACCAACCATATCCATCTATCTCTTATGACACCAAGGGGAGGGACTCCCCTAAGGGCCTAATATATATAGTTATGGAAGGAGGGAATTTAGATCAATGGATTCCACCTAATGGCCCAACATACAATATATATCCAAAGGTATTCCCTCTATCTATAGGTTGGGAACCACCTTGACAAAGATAAGGGAGATTCTTAATCGATAGACACTTTTTTGAGATTTATCAAAAATGTAAATATAGTGAAAAGTTCCCAAAATTTTAGTATATATAGAAAATTTATAAAAAAAACTAAAATTACAATAACTCATTCATAATTGATTAAAAACTAAAATTAATTTAATATATATTCCATGATTGATCATCTAAATTCAATAAATAAGAAGTTATAAACTAATTCACAATAGTTTAAAAGATATAGGAAGTTATTACAAATTAGGTTTCATACACACATTTCCCCAAGTTGAAGCTCTGATACCAATTTTTTGAAGTTAATATACAACTAATTTATAATCATATCAAGAGATAAAAAAATGATTCAAATAATAGTGTAATAATTAAGAATATGACTAAGCCACGTTGATGGGGTAACCTCCAAAATATTATAATAATAACATAATTCACAACATGGTGATTAAATACTAAAAACTACCTTCTATATATACCATTTTTGTACAAAAACACCATGCATTAAATCTACTAAAAATATAAATTTAATTAACGATGATTAGGATTTTTAATAAGGACTAGATTGGGGTGTTGATTGCTTCAGGTTATGATGAAGGAGTATGCTTATAAATTCTATATTTTATGGTGGAAAATGTGGAATAAAGGTGAAATTTCTCAATCCTAGCCAAATGCCATGGTTTCACCTAAGAATCCATCAATTTTGAAAATGGGATAATAGGAAATAGAGACCTCAATTACCCATGGGAATTATGTCACTATCCAGATGTTGCTTTGTTATCTCATTTTCTTGCATGGAAGACCTAGACAAAACTCTAGGAATGGGTTAAGATTTATTTGGATTTTTTTTAATTTTTCTCTATAAATGGAAGTGGGAATTTCACAAAACTAGGATTTTTGCCAATAATTTTGGGTATGGATCTCTCTTCCATAACTCCCACTTAGCTTCTAGCATGAGGACATAATCATTGGTTTGCCCTTGTCTCTCAAGACTTTGCTAATGATCAACCTAGTTACTCTAAGAAGGAGAATATTACTAGAGGCTAGGGTAAGGGTTATCATTTCTCCTTCGAAGCTCCTCCCCAAGTCTATCATCCTTTAGAAAAAGAACAACACTTGAAATCAAAACTAAAATATTAATGGTTTCCAAGGCCCATACATGAATTGATCCTACCTCCATATCATGGGAGACCATTTCCCTATGCCTTTGACCCTCTTCAAGGGTGATAAGGGCCCTATGGTTTGTGAAGAATTTTAGGGTAGAGGTGGTAAGGTCACTGATGTTGTGGAATTTCAAAATACAAAGGAAAGCATGCTAACAATGACTTCTTTAGAATATGATAATGAACTTCATGAAAATTTAGAAGAGACCAAAATAGTTATTCCTTGAGATTTAGATCAGGTAGTCCTTAACTCCTTGATCCCCAATACCCTACATAGGTGCTCACCCTACCCCTAAATCCCATGTAGTCTCAATGAATTACCTATTGGGACACCCCAATCAGTGTTAGTGGATGAAACCTCTCACCCTATAAATTAGATGGTCCACGATTCCAAATAGGATCCTAAGGATGAAGTCAAACCATATATAGATCTAAAATAATTTTTGGAAGAAAAACTAGCATACCAAAAGATCCCTAACATGTATTCTACTTGTAGAAAATTTGGATCTATCCAAAAATATGAATGGGGTCATTATTCATACACTTTAGATCCTTGTTCAACCATAAAAATTTGAACCCTAGTAAAGTAGATGTCAATTATGGTAGCACAAAGAAGAAAAGATGAATACCTTCTTCTTGAAGGAAACTAGATATTGAGAGAAAATAAGGAATTACCAAGGGTACTCAAAATGCTCTCTTGGGAGGAAATTTTTTTGGTTGTTAATGGACCCATGGAAGACCTTTGAGTTGGGATATTTTTTTGGTCAATCTCAAGTAACTTGTGGTTTATTTTTGAGTTGGGAGTGGTTTATTCATTGTGATCCTTCCCTAATCTGGATCATTCATATTTTTCCTTTTTTTAAATTTTTTGGTGGTGAGATCATTTTTTTTACCATTGGACCCATTTGTTTTTACCCCCTCTCCTTGGGTTGGGTGTATGTCAAATTTTCTAAGTTGGTGGTGTAGATATTCTCCTTTTTATTCTTTAATTATCTACTCCCTCTCATCATTCCTTCCCTTCTGGCAACCCCCTTCTCTTTCGCCACCCCCGTATCACTTCAATATGATTTTTCCTTTTACTTGGTGCACCACCACCCCTTTTAGCTCTCTCACTTCCCCTCATTGTGTCATCATTTCTAAAACACATTATTTAATCATTACCCCTTTGCCTTTTTATGATCATTTATTCAACTTACCTTTTTTAGAAGCTTTAAGCTTTATTTTTAATTACTTGTCTACTTTATTTGTCTTGAGTATCTTTATTTTCATTTTTTTCAGTTATTGGCCTCATATCATGAGTCTACAGATGACAAAGAAAAGGATTCTAAATCATAGCATGATTCCCTAGAAGATGAGGTTCTCAAACTGGGAAATAGAAGAGTCAAACCTATCTCATATTATGTAATTAAAAATAGTAATCCTACTATTTGGGAAATCTTAGAGAATGGTAACCTCACTCAATTCATGCTCAGAATCATTGGGCATGACCCCAATCTTACAAAGGATTTTGTTGAGGCCTAAAAATAAAGACTCAATGTCTTAAGAAGCATCAGTATTGAAGTTACTGAAGAGGCAGCTATATAATCCACTAGTTTGGTAGTACAAGATCTCAATTATTATAGGGATAAAATAATGAAGCATGAATGGGTGACCAAATTGTTTAAGTTAGCATAAAAGGCTAAGGAGGTCACTAAATTTTTTAAAATAATAGACCTCCCAAAGGTCTAGATGGAGGTATGCAGATAGGTGATGTTATACATCACCCAAGACTTAATATTTAGTCTGGTAAGGTCCCACCACTTTATGTTATTAAATCATTTTAAAGGAATTTTTACCGTTAGTATCCCCATGTACTTACTCTGGTCTTTGAAGGACTCTGTGAGAGCCTTTAAGGGTAATAAAAAGGTGGAAGCAGAGCATCAAGCCTTAATATTCCTATTATTTAAGTTCACACCCCTAGTGAGGATCACTAAGATGTCTCCAATTTATCGAGAATGCGAAACATATGAAAATAAAAGAGTCAAAAGTGCCTATATGGAGGATTGTAAGGAAAGGGTTAAGAAATCCTAGGTGGGTTGGCCCAAGAAGAAACTTATCTTCAAGCCTAAAATTTTGGAGGTATTGAAAGATGCATTGACTTTCCCCCTAAGAAATTAGCCTGTCTAGTTATCCTCTCAAACTTGGGCTCCCTTGAGGCTTCAAGTCTAGTTATTAAGGGTTTGCATGAGGATCCTAGCCCAAATAAATTTTAGTAAGAAGCCATTTCCCCTTACACTAGACTTTGAGTCATTAAATCATGTTTAAAAAAACAAATAAAGGAGATAAGAAAAATTTAGTTGGAGATAAAACAAATACGACGTCGGGCATTCTCTAATGCTAGTTTTGAGGGCTTGCAAGGTGGATCATTAGTTTTTAGAGCAAGGAAGGAATGAGGTTGATTTTGAACCCTAGGCTTTGACTCTATCTGGTGATGTTTTAGACACCTCAATATGCCATCTCCAAGCCCTTGATAAAACTATTTCTATTTTGGATATGGAAGGCATGAAACCTGAACCCAAGGAAGGCCCCAGTCCAAGACCTAGGGAAAATTTGCTAAAGATTCTCAATAAGTCTTGGTAGGTCCTTAGGACCTAATTTTGGTTGTTTTATCATTTGTTTTATAATGGCCATTTTTATTTCCTTTTGTTCTTCTTGTTACTGTTGTTTTAGTTTTTTTTTAGGATAGTCTGACTACCCATGAATATTTCATTTGACCATTCTCATGGAGACATAGGCCTTGAATTGTGTCTGAGATAGTTCCCACACTAATGAAACATGAGTTTATCTTAATCTGAACTCTACTAAGAATATGAAAATATATAATCAATCATATAACTTAGTTAAATGGTAATAGCTATATGTGAAGGCACACATATCAAATAAATGTTATTGGTTAAAATCTTGCAATTTTTGAAGCAACACATATATTTTTTATTTTATAAAGCTTTGAAAAACATGAATCTAAAAATAAAACTCTAGGATTTCATAAAAAATTACTCCAAACTTTTGTATGTTGTAATAACAACATAAATAAGAATTATACAACTTTTAAGAATGAAAAACAAGAAAAGTATTTTAGATTTTAAACTTCTCAAACACATAATAAAGCATAATACTTTAAACTTTAAATAATATGATTTTTATTTTCATAAAATATTAAAATCATATATTTCAAATAAAGCATATTTATTTTTAAAAGTACAAATCCAAAGAAAAATATGATTTTTACTTCCATAAAATATTGAAAATATATATTTAAAACAACATATTTATTTTTTATAAAACCTTTTAATGACAAACAATTCTTACTCAAAATTTTAACATATAACACAATTCATCACCTTTTATAATCCAAAGACCATGTGATAGGATATATTTTTGTTCAATGTAAAATAATCCATGGACTTAATCCACAAAATATTTATGAAAAAAACTAAGCACATGCACATTACCTATGTCCAACGCCATTGCTTCCAACATGTCGTGGTCGACACACTCAATGTAAACAAACACAAGCATTCAATTTAAACCTGTTTCAAAAAAAAAAAAAAAAAAAATCCATTACTGACCGATCATACTTTTTTTTTAAATAATTATTTGACTTTAGCTTAACTATTATGTTTATAAAACATTTCCACACATCACACTCTATTAGCCAATGAAAAAAATATTTTAACTATTCAAAAAAAAAATTGTAATAAATAATATTAATAATTCAAGGCACACATTGCATATAAATCATCTTCAAGATACACCACAAATGTCACTAAATCTTATAATTGAATGGGATGTTTATAATGAAATACCAAGAAAATACAATCAAAAAAAAATTGGATGAATATATATCCAAATGCTTTTATTTAATTAAAAAAATGGATGAATATATATCCAAATGCTTTTATTTAATTAAAAGTACCATAAACTACTATTAAATTTAATGATTTTAAATTAAAAAAGAGTAATTAACCATATAACTAATTAAGAAATTGAACATTGTAATTAAATTATAAAATAATAAATATTGATAAAAATATATATAAACTATACGATAAAGTCATTGTAAATTCAAAAAATAATATTGAAATAATAATTGATTTTTTCTAGAAAAAAGATCAATGTGTTTTAAATCCACCATTGTGATCCTTCATCAAGAAAATTGTTAATTATTTCTGATAAAAGATCATAGTGGTGGATCTGAAACACATCGATCTTCAAAACTAGATATAGTTTCTTCCAGAAAAGATAGGTTGTTAATTTATAAACTCTAAAAACATGAAATCTTTGATATTAAAATAAATTATAAAAAACATGTATATAATGTATATAATTTACCAACATGACACTTATATTTACTTTAATTCCAATACTTTATAATTTAAAGCCAAATACAAAAAATTAAAAATAATATTGAAAATTTATTAACCAAATCAATCATCTAATGTGTTTCATTGAACATAAATAATTCTCAAACTAGCACAAAAACTAAGTTTTTAAAAAAAATAACACATTAATTGTATAATTAATTCACCAAAAAAATACATATATAATGTAATTACTTCACCTTCAAGTAGTCCAAAGTTAAACTAAAACTTAGGAAAAAAGACTCACAACAAATTTCAAAACCCAATATAATTAAAATCATAATGAAAATAGTATGTCTACGATCAATACATTTTGACTGTAAGTAAAATTTTAATAAAAATAATATATCTATGATCAAAATAAACTTGAAAGTTTCTATCAACTACAAAACCTAAAATAAAACACAACAATATAATAAAATGAATAACACATCAACAAAATAATAACAAAATCACATACATACATACATACATATATACATTTAATTCAATTACAAAATCTTATTATTATAAAATTAAATTTAAAATTGGAATAAAAAATATTTAAAATTAAATTCAAATATTCAACATTGCAAATTAATAAATAATAACCTCAATAAGAACACAAACATAGTATACACAATATCTAATTTCAAAGTAATATAGAACAACATCAAACCTTTAAAATAAAAAAATATTAGATTTTTGGCATAATTTATTTAGAGACCTTTTTTATTACACATATACAATATCTAAAAATATTAAAAAATACCCTTTAATTGAACCCCATATATATATATATATATATATATATATATATATATATATATATATATATATATATATATATATATATATATATATATATAATACTTGTAATGTAATGTACCCAAATACGTATACATTTATGCTAACATGATGTGTGAAATTGAATGCAAATTAGGTACAAAATTCAATATGGAAATATATATATTTTAATAAATTAATAAATTTTTAAAAATAAAAAATATTTAAGTCAATTTAAAAATTAAACATATGTTTTTGATAAAAATCAAATAAATATTTATTTCTAAACATTATATATGATTTATATAGGAAATGTTATATGTCAGCATATGATCGATGCATCAAAATTCAAAATGAATGGTTGACCAAAACTATATATTTGTTATTGGGAAGGATAAAAATATCCTCATTGGATACCTCTTTATGTGTTCATATTTTACATTTACAATAAATGCTTAAATTTAAGCTCCATATGTAAAATAAGAGAGGAATACTACATTACACTCTCATTCTAATCTTAAAATAAACATCGAAAAATAACCCAATTCTTAAGAAATTTCATTCCTAACAAGTGACTATTAGTTGGTTTGTGAACAAATTGGGTTGTAATTTGATTAATTCTATATTTTTTATAAATTTTAGATAATTTAAATTTATTAGTAATATATTTATTAAAATATTTTTTAATAGAGAAAGAGGATAGAGAATGATATTAATTATTTGTATTCCTATTAACATATGATTACAATAGATTTTTGCTAAAATATCTTTATGTTATATGAAAAATAAATTGATTTTCACATGACATTGATAGAATTTAAATAAAAAATAATAGTAAACTTTAATCTTGATTATTTATATATATATATATATATATATATATATATATATATATATATATATATGAATGAGAGAGAGAGAGAATTTATAAGTTTTAACAAATTTGGTATGCATGTAAAAGATATATTAGATTTAAGGTAACTTGTTTTTTCTATAACTATTTAGATATATGCCCTAGACCAAAATAAAATATAATTATGAATAGCCTTGGGGAAAATCCATAACATATATAAAGTGATGAGTATATAAGTACCAAATAAGTAGTATAATGATCATTTTCTTCATGTAAATATATATTAATTAAGAAGAAATTCATTATCCACATCAAAGAGACAATGTTAATATCCATCTCATAAAATTAAAGAGTAATAAAAACTTCAAAAATAACCCAAATAAATTTGTGTTTTCAATCTTAAAGTATTAATAATAATATTTTTAAAGACTATGCAGTGGATATTATGTATGAAAAGTAACTTAATCAATACAAAATTACATATAATAAAGTGTTATGACAGAGGCTTTGATTTTAACTATTAATTGTATGTGTACAAAAATCCTTGAAATAAAATATCATTCATGCAAAATCCTAAGAAAAATTTGAACATTAAATATATTGATATGATGTGATCAATCCATATTTTTCATCAATTCAAAATATCACACATTCTTTGAGAAGGGTGGTTCCAAAAAATTACTCATATTAAAATTGGATCCAATCAATCTAATTCCCCCATTTGATGCTTATTAACTACTTTTTAATCTTCTCTCCTAATGTATTGAATTTTGATCATGTCAAACTTCAATCACATCCAAAATATTTCATCCATTGGTTTTTTCCTCCACTATTTAAAAATAATCTTAATGGTCACATTCTTGATCAATTACAATTCCCCTTCAAATATGATTCTCTTTCAACATTTTAAAAGTTTCATTTTAAGACCTTTTAATAGGGATCTAGATTTACAATGATAATTTTTATTCGAACTAATATATAGAAAGAAAATTGGGAGAGTTTGTCCATCAAGATATTGAAAAATACCAACACTTTTATTTGTATATAGATTATCTTTAGAAGAAACATCAAAATTGAGTTTAATACATTCCAAATCAAATAGAGTCTAGAAAATAGGGATACACAACCAAGCCCCTTAATGTGTGAAAATTAATGTGTGTGTGTGTGTGTGTGTGTGTGTGTGTGTGTGTGTGTGTGTGTGTGTGTGTGTGTGTGTGTGTGTGTGTGTGTGTGTGTGTGTGTGTGTGTGTGTGTGTGTGTGTGTGTGTGTGTGTGTGTTTGTGTGTGTGTGTGTGTGTGTGTGTGTGTGTGTGTGTGTGTGTGTGTGTGTGTGTGTGTGTGTGTGTGTGTGTGTGTGTGTGTACACACACACACACACACACACACACACACACACACACACAATAACCCCTAACACTAGACAAAAATAAATTAGTTGATAAATTATAATAATTGATTATCTAACAATAAAATTAAAAATCAATACAAATGGTAAAATACAATGACTGATTGTTCCAAAGTATTATAAACAAGTCTACCAAATCTAAGTCTCACACTTGAGGCCCATGGATACTCTATCTAGCACTCTCTTATAAATATAATTTTTAATGTTTGTATCTTCTAAGTAAATATTGTTATTGTAATTTTGTTGCAATGCCATAGTCCTTAACCAAGGATAACATTGTTTTTTAAAGATTGAGGACATTCATTTTATCAATATTATTTAAAAAAATATAATAGCATCCATATGATCTTCCCTAAAGAGATAACTACATGAGCCTGAGGTCCAATTGGATTATTTAGACAACACTCAATCAACAAGGGGTTTTATATGGCTAGCTTAGCCATATGCCACTTCCTAAAAAAAATCCCCCTTTTGTATTTGATCTTATTTTGTGTAATTGAAAAGGATAGGGTTTTGATTTTACCGATCATATGCACATCCAAATTGGCTCCACACAATCTAATAAAATAAAGAAACATGGGTGAATAAGCCCATATTTTAAGATATAGTGCATAGTCTACCTAGGAAAAGTTACAATAGCAAACAACAATGTAATATGACTTTGTCTTCCTTATGTATCTTTTTACTAGAATATAGTGAATCACTATTTTCAATTAACTCTTTATTTTTTAGGTTCTTATAGATAATTATAGATAATCATAGTCAAAAAATAAATAACACAATTTAAAATAAATTAATTTATTATGACATCTCTCTAACCTTAACCTAATGCTTATCTTTAGCAATTTATGAATTTTGTAAAAAATTTAGATATATGTATTTATTGTATTGTGTATTATTTAACTTCCTAGATAATATTTCAATAGTATACATTTCTAATTAGAGTTAATTTTTTATAATTCTAATTAATTATAGTTTAAGAAAAAAAATATATAGGTTACACATGATACATAGATACATAGATATGGGACATTCATATATGAAGGGGCCATGAAATTACTAGGGTCATATTATTCCATAGGTTACATTATAATAGGTTAGATATTTATATAACCTTTCCATTCATCATGTTGAGTTATATTGATTTCTTCCACAATTCTTTTTCATGTTATCTTTATAGCGTTACACTTAATGGATATACTAATTTTATATGTTATGACATTAATATAAATTCAGAGTGTAGAATAATTTGACTTTATTATATGCTTCATTATTTATATTTAATTTGATAGGCTAATCACTAATTATATTTTATTCTGTCATTGGCCTTATTTGATGTATTTTTATTAATTGAGTGTATCAATTTATGCATATTTTTTGTGACCCTTAGAATTGTTCGACATTGAGTGTTACTGAATGTGATTTTATTATATGCATCATGGAAATGACATTTTATGTTTATGGGTGGATAAATATAAGATTGGTTATTGACATTTTTGATTTTTTATTATTATGATCTAGATTATGCACCTTTATTCTTATATATGGTGTCATGATTCACAACCTGCACTCTCTTATGTAACTCATTACCCTGTACTTATATTTTTTATCGTTACTAATGTGTTCATAATTTATATATATATATATATATATATATATATATATATATGACATTAAATACATTTTTTATATGTGAGTTAATGATACATTTATTAATATGATTATTTTAACCCTTAAAATTAATTACAAAAGTAAATTAACTTTAAATTAATGGAAACTTGAAATCTAATCTAGGAAGATAAATAAGGTAGTCTAATATAAAAATTTAGTGATATATAGAATTTATAGTTATAAAGTACTAAAAATAGATATTAAGGTTAGGGTTAAAGAGATACCCTTAAAAACTGATTTATTCAAACTATGTTATTCACTTAATGATTCTGACTATTTAAAACTAAGTATAAAAAATTAAAAATTAAAATGTTATTTTAGAACAGTGCCTCACTTTATTTTGGACAAGTTCTTAGTATCGAAATAGGGTCACAATGCATTTTTGCCCACAAGTGTGACTTTGTGTATGTTGATTATGCACTAGATATAAAAAATTAAGTTGGTTCACCTCTATCTAAATACTATATGGTTCTATGAAGAGCCTATTTGGATGTGTGGATAACCTACAAAACAAAAACCCTGGCCTTCTCAAGTACATAAACAACATCAAATTCCTAGGGGAAAGGTGTAGACATGGAATATGGTTGAGATATCCTTATAAAAACCTTGGTTGACTAAGTGTTTCATATAAGTCCAAGTGGAATCAAGATGATGTAGTTCTCCCTTAGAGGAAGTTCTAATAGAATAAATTAGAAAATTTTATTAAAATGCTTGAAAACATATGTACTCAACTTATAATATAATAATGTTAACTTGACCAAAGATTGTATTACTGCAATAACATTACAGTAGGGATCTTTTCTAAATAGATATATGCTTTTGAAATTTATTTTTCAAGATAGTGCTATGTAGAGTAACTAGGGTTTCAAGTGACACACTAGATGTACACTTATAATATAATATTTTAATTATTTCTGATAATTAACCTATGTTCATGTGTGGGAAATCCATTAGGAAGTGTGTAATTTTAAAAAAAATATCTTTGCTAGAGTGTGGGGTATAGGTCCACATTAGTGGACAGGTGCACAATATCTCCATATCTTCCTAGTTTGCACTTATCTAGAATAAACATAAGCATCTAAAACTAGAATGATAGTGAATCATATGTTTATTAGGTATGAATATGTATAAATTATGGAAGTCTAGAAGATGTTCCTAGTAATTTAAAGACTTTGGAGGATTTCATATAGATAAATTATTAACAGAATGGAAATTTTTCCAAGCAAGGTATATATGTGAAGGACAAACATTTCCAAACATTTATTATTTAAATTTTAGTGTCTACATTCCCCCTACCATGCCCACCTTCCCTGATTCCCATTTATTCTAGTGCAGGATAAATTACTAGAATAAAGTAAAATAAATACTTGATTGTGTATACATATTTTATATTCATCATTGACATGTGCATGCCCCCTTGTTGAGGCATGTGGATAAGTGTTGAATTGAGAGTGATTAAGTTTCAATTTTGAGAATCAATGTAGATGTTAGATTTATAAATATATATTCTCCAACCATCATAGTGTCATTTTTATTGTGTGAAGAGATGGGAACCAACAAATTACTTTGATAAAGTGCAACCAAAACATTGAGCATCACTAAACTATTTATCTGACCCACTTGATGAACTAAAAGAGAATAGGTGGAAACTATTTCATGTCTCAATAAAGCAAAACCAAAACATGGAGTTTCACTAATCTCAAACATGGTTCACTTTTAAAATATGAATCACACTAATGCATATGGATTTAGATTTGAATTGTCAATTCTTGAAACTTGGTACATGATTTTTGAAAAAGGGGAAAAGCTATTTTTTCAAATTATTAGATTTGTAATAGATGAATATCATGCCCCCTATAATGTATATATTTACAAATTTTATATTTTGAAAAACTATTTGAATCCTCATAAGTTTATTCACACAAATGTATCTTTGCTCAAGTACCTAAATGAGTGGACTGCACAGGCAAGTTGAATTCCCCCATTATCAAAAAATTACATTTTTTTTGCATTTTAAAATATCATATCTAAAAATGTATTGTTTAAAAAATCCCTTTGTGATATCTTACTTTTGATGAGGGAAATTTCCTATAAATCACTTGTCTAAAAAAATGAGAACATTTGTGAAATATATATAAGCATGTAGTAGATTTTTCATATATTTAATTTGTTATTGAAATATTATAGATTTATCCTTAAAGCATTTTAAAATTTTGTATATTTCTATTATCATGGAATTTTGATATAGCACTATGATAATTAATAAAACATGTAATAAATTACAATTTTTACATATGTATTGTAAACATAGTATATTAAAAAGTTGAAGCATCGAAGCACATATATAGTATATGCATGATTTTTATCATGGAACCATACATATATAATTCGATGCATATTAGTTCATGATAATAATCTTGGCATCATAGTAGCCAAATATAAATCATATATTCAATGTCACCTGATTTTCATGTAAGAAGGCCTAGAGGTTACACACAAGGACTATTGATGTCACAAAGAGAAAAAAAATCACATAGACGTCACACATGCAACTCATAGGATGAATATAAAGGACATAAAAATATTTTAAAAAGTTGTATAATTCAAAAGGGAATACATATGAGGATAATTATGTCATACATGGAAGGTGTATGTTAAACATACACAAGGCCAATGATAGAATACATTAAGCAAACAAGTTTGAATCATGTTATAAAACTAAAATAAGCATATGCTATAAACATACATTAAATGAATCTATAATAATTTAATCATAGGTATCTATATTTTAGTTTATAAAGTAGCATATCGGTCAAGACATATGTGAAAATAGAATGAAATGTTAAATAATATATGTTCGTTTATAGATCAACATGTAAAAATAATTTATAGATAAATAAAAATTAAAAGGTGTTTGTATAGAACAACATGATTCCCTAAACTAAGTAAGGTTATTTGGTGAAATACATGACCAACATTGAACTCATGTAAAATTATGCCTTTAAAATTGACTAGTATATTAATGTGCATTATTTTATGTATGCAGAAAATCATGTAAGAATTCCCTATGACTGTGTTGTAGTTAAAAAAAGGGAATGTAGATGTAGAGTTATAGGTCTGAATTAGGGAATAGGTTTTCAATACATCCTCATATTTCTATTGTGACTTTGTCTATATTTTTTATATATTAAAATTTATGATCATGAAATATTTTGTTGTGTATGAAAATTATTTTTCACTATGAAATTTATCATGTTCCACACATAAATACATTATGAGAATTTATATAATCTTTATGTGAATTTTCTATAATCTTGGAATCCAATTCATCAATTATTAAACCAAAAATGTCAATAATTTAATCTAGATTGTTATTGATATATCTAAATTTAATTATATGATAGTTAATGACTGTTATTGAATGTATAAATACTACCACAAGACAATATTATATATAAATAAGGTTATGGACCATAAACACATTCAAATATGGAAGAGGACAAAATTGTGAGCTTATAGAGTTAATTTGATTATGTTGGAATTAAATATATCCCATATTATATTTATATATATATATATATATATATATACATACATACATACATACATACATATATATATATATATATATATATATATATATGTACATACATATATATATATATATATATATATATACATACATATATATATATATATATATATACATACATATATATATATATACATACATATATATATATATACATGTGTGTGTGTATGTATATATGTATATATATATATATATATATATATATATAATAAAAAATACATATCCAACAACATGAAAATATGCCTTCAAGTCCTAATTTTGTATTTTCTGGAAATATTGAAAAACAAATGGTGATTTTAGAATAAATGAATATTTTGGTATTTTTACATATTTTAAAAAGAGAATCATGAATAGTTTAAAATTTTTAAAGTGATTAAAATAAATATAATAATCATGGCTTTGAAAATAATAGAATAATCAAGGGCAGAGATTTGACCAACCCTCAAGAATGGTGCTAAAGAAAATCATGGAAAAGAGTAACTCATGTGAGATGCCCCAATGTAAATGTGGTGTTGAAAGTATGAAAATAATGACCATGTAAACTCATGTAAAATAGGTACATGTGAGCATGAAAGTACTTATGAGAGCTTAGAGCATGTATAAATGTGCAATAATAACCAAATGAGTTGCCATGAAATATGTGTATATTTAAATATTAGTAATACTAGTGTTGTGGTTTGTTCAAATGGAATTGAAAAAAACAAGGTATAAAGTGACCCAAAATGAAAATATAAATCCAAGGGATAGAAGAAGATTGTAGTAGCTGTAGAAGAATAAGTAAACAGAATTTAGTAACAAATATGATATATAAAAGTAGCTACTAAGCAAAGAATATAATAAAGGTCTTATATCCAAATTGGAGCATGGGAGATAATGATATAATATATCAAACTAATGGTCTCATCAAAATTATTTTCATGTGTATCAAACCGTTATATAATGAGGAGAAATATTTTGTGCCATAGAAGTAGTACATGATAAATAACTTTCTAAATTTGAAGAAGAACCATACGATATAAAGTAACATTATAAATAATTTCTCATATACCTATCTAAACATGTATCCTAATGTATGAGAGGATATGGTTTAATAACATGTAAATGTTTGGGAGTATACAAATTTAATTTGTTTTCCAAATGATCATGCCCATGTGAAATTTTGATATGCTCAATAATAGATTAAAAAACTAAAATATCTTTGATACTCATTAGTAGGTAAAGAAATTTAAATATTATCATGTTCATGAATAGATTTTAAAAAATTATTTTGGAGTATATCTCTTTTAATTTAGATCATTATCCTTAATATTAGTATAAACTTGCTCATTACCAATTTTCTCAATAAGTATACCAGCCAAATGTTGTGTAATAGGAGTAAGCACCATGGGTTCAATTGTATATTCATATTGAGTGCCTAATATTTTAACCACTTTATTATCATGAATATAATTTATACACTTATGAATTATAGAAGGATTTTCTCTAGTTTTCTGTAACAAAGGTCTCCCAATAAAATATCAAAGACACATTTTCTTGGTAACACTAATAAATAAGTGGGAAATATGAGAGATCCCACTTTCAAAGGTAAAATAATTTTTCCAACAGTTCCTTGTGTATGGCTATTAAATGCTTTCAAAACTATATATGTATGTTGTATATTATTTTCTATATATCTAAAAGAATATAAAAGTGTTATAGTACACTCATTTTCACTTGATCCATTTTCTATAATAGGATTATGAATATGTTGAATTCCAATACATGATCTAATGAATAATGCATGTCTATTATAATCATATCTAAAATTTTAAAATCATTAAATATAATAGATGAATGATATGTTAATTTTCTTATAATTGTACCAATAATTCTACCAAGGGTATGTCCATATGAAGATGGAGGAGTATGAGCATTATAATCTTAATTTACTTCATATTTTTTCTTTTTTATCTTGTACCCCATAATTAAGAAAAGGATCTTAATACATTTTTATCTTTGCATTATCATTTTATTGTGTCCTAGCCTTTTTAGTAGGTGTACCAATGTCAATAATGTTCGCATTAATGAGATTTTGAATTTTTTGTTTAAGCATAATACATCTATTAGTGGAATGTCTCACACATAAATGATAATAATAAAATTAATTTCTTGCAAAGCTTATAGATTGAGTTTTATATAAATCTACTTCAAATGATGGAGGAATTATAATAATATTACATTCAATGAGATTTTGTAGCAACACATGATGAGATGAAGGTCACCTTGAAAATTTCCTCCTTAATATAGTTTTTAATTAGATATTTTGTAGTGGTTGAGATATATCATAAACTTTAGACTTAGCCTCATTTTTACTTTCATTAGTTTTGCTCTTTTAATTAGGATTGCCATGAAACTTGATAGTGGATATAGAAGTAACATTAGAGTTATACTTGAGCTTATTAAATGTAATAAATTTGGCCTCACATTCCTTAACTATATGACATAGATCTTAAAATGATTAAAAATTATCAAAAATGACATACCCTTAAAGGGGAGTAAGCAAGATTTTAGTGAAAATTTATCTAAGATCATTATTTTCCATTTTATTTACCATTTTCATAATCATGGTATTATATATTAATACATACTCACTAAGTATCTCATGGAGATTATTTGATCTTTCAAATTTGATCGCATGGTAATTTCTCACCAATATTGATATAAAAGTGTGCCAAAACCTAATTTTTCAAAAGGTTCAAATATATAACTCATTAGAGAGGAATATCTTACAACCATTTAGGACAACAATCTTTGAGACTTTATGAAAAGAGTTTATTTAATAATCTATCATTATCTACATAATTTAGATAAGCCATATAGGAGGCACACAAATACTATTTAGGGTCACCTTTGACTTCATAAAAATTATGCTAGGAGCCACAAATCCAATTGGAATAGGTTATGATACAATCTAGGGAGTCAAAGGATTATGTATGAAGGTACCATAACATAAAAAAGGACTATCATGCAAAATGGTTTGCTCAATATTGGATAGATTGACTTTCAAGATGATAAGGGCTTGTTAAAAAGAGGTATTAGTTGTGGTAACGGGAGGGGACATGGTAGAGGTAAATTATATTTGGCATTTTTATAATAAACTAGAATCTTAATTTCATAACAAGTAATATAAATAAATGAATCAATATTTTATGTATGTGATCTGGTGTAATTACAAATTTTAGTATTGTTAATCTCAACATCAAGGTTAGAAACAAGGGTCATGATGTGCCTTTTGAGAGGATGAGGGTTAGGTATTATGACATATTGTGATGATAAATGGGTGATAGAGGCCTTTTATTTTACCTAGTTTATTAAATATTTTTAAAAAGTAATGGGTACAACCAAATGACAATATGAGGTAAAATAAGCATTTAGATTAAGATATAGAGATAAAGCGATATTCTTTAATGAATTTTTATGGAATCTATGAAAATAAATAATGAATAGTGTTTTAACCTTTCAGGAATTAGTGTAGGTAAATCCTATGTTGTTAAAGATACAAGTATAATAAATCAAGGTAAAAATATGCAATAAATATAACCATTGATTTGTTACAAAATTGTTTAAGTTTGACCTTTCCAAAAATAGTAATAAATAATGAAAATAACAACTTAGATGGAAAATAACTAAGATGGATGATATGGAGGCTAAAAATTGAGTCATAGATTAATATGAGTCTCAAAAATAGGATCTAGGTGTTAAAAACCCTCCTAGATAGTAGTTCACTAATTGCACAGTAGTTTCATGTGGTACTAGAGTCCTATTTTGGTGCTAGTGTCCTCTATGTAGGATTTTCTTGAGCTTCTATTTGCACCTATGTTTGGATATGTAATTTTTGTTCCTACATGCATGAGTTTTGAAACTAGGTTGATTGCCTATTTTGACTAATTTTGTGACAAAACACTAATCCTCCATATTATTAGGGAATCTAATTGTTTTAAGTTTAAAATTGTGTTAGTTAGTGGGTAGGTTGGACATCCTCAACACCCCACTATGATGAGAGTTACCTACATACTAATACTCTAAAGAGGGATCAACCCCAATGTAGTTCTCCCCACCTAAGTTTCAGTGTAATTTAAAGTGAAGCTATTATTAGAGTTTACTTGATTTAGTTGATTGTGCTTGAGACTATAAATTTGAGTAATCCAAGCTTAGGAATGTTGTATATGGTAGTATGTAAAAGTAGAAAAAAATAGGGATTCACAACCTTAATTATGCACAACTTGTTATAAGTTTGCATATGTAATTTTTATTTGATTTACATATATTGGTTACAGGGTTAGGAGTCATGTACTTGTAACATTATGGTACTTATGTAGGTGTTAATAGCGGTTTAGGCTGACCATGGGAGGTCTAAGATTTGGAAAGATATCCATTTGTGGAAAAAGGAGGGAGAGGATAGTAGTACTAATATTGGGACACTAGAACCATTTGGAGATATTATCCCTAGTATAGCACTAGTTTCCAATTGGTATAACCCTAGGCATGAAGGGCCAAGATGAAATAATAATGGTTTGAGACTAATTTAGGGATAGCTAGGGATGTCGATGGCCTGCATGAAGGATATATAAGTGTGAAAATAGGCTCTAGGTTAGCTCTAGGGCTAAGTTATGGATAGGTGGTCTTAAATATCACTCTTATCACTCATGTGTCACTTTTAGGTGATTAAATTCCCCCTCCCCACTTTATTATATAAATTCATAATATCAAAATGACTAGGATAAACTAAAAAGAAGTGTACCTAGAGTTACCTAATAGGTTAATCCTGAATAGGTGAATCCTGTGAAGTTGGATCTGAGTATGTGAAACATGTTCCAATATGTGTCTTATAATTGAAACCTAAAATAATAAATAATTACTTAATAGATGTCAAAATAAAATACAAAATTGAGTAAAAAATTAAAACTAAATAAAGGAATAAGAGACAGGAAAGTAATGAATACAACTCACTAGGTATGTGAACTGATGCATAAACCTAGCGACAACTTATGTGTGTGCATGTATATAGTGATCAATCAATGAGTAGATTTGATTGATATAATGGATTTATCAATCCTCATGTATGGTTGACTTAATAACTCATGTATACTATGACTCCATCATTGCCTACCCATGTGTATTAGATGCATTTGAAACTAAAATTGCATGATGTAATTGCAAATGTATAACTAGAAATTTCCAACTATAAATGTTAGATCTGTGTCCATTTGGGTATATTAGGAGGCTCTGGGCCACTCATGAATTCTAACCATCTCAAATAGATAAAGGCATGAATCTAATGTGTAAATTATAATATGATTTTTGATGTATATAACATAGTGAATGACATGGAATTTATCATTCCATCTTGATCAACTGGTTTGTATGTGAGGATATGGAAATAATGTGACACACACATGCTCATAAATATGATATCTAATCATATGGATTATGGACTAAGTTGTACTAATTTGTATCTAAGTATCTAAATTGAAATGGGAATGATCATGCCATGTATGATGCCCCTAATCTCAACAAATTAGTATGAATATGAGCTAAACTGGTATGAATCTAAGCTAAACTAGTATGAATCTAAGAAAAATTGATATGAATCTATAACTGAACCTATGCAAATTTGGATAGTACCTACTGTACTTTTATATCCAATTTAGATCTTTCTAAAACTAGGGATACTAGATAGTATTGTCATATATTTGATAGTAGCACCATGTGGTGTTAGTGTCCCAATTTTTGTTTACTCTAATTTTTTACAATTTTACTAATCTCAATGCCACTATTTCCCACTATGTTTACCTAAGTCTGATTTCTATAATCTGATCTTATGTGTTGAAAATTGTACTCTAGGTGTATTATAATAACATAATCTCTATGACAAACCCTTGTGAATGCCCCATATTTTTATGGGAGGTGTTAAACATGTGCAATAACTATCCTCAAAATAAAAATCTCTACAAAATGTGTGATATATAAAACATATATGATATTTACGTAATAATCCAATATAATGTGAATACATAACATCAAAATATAAGATAATCTAAGTGTAAGTTTACAATGTGTGATGTATGTTATGTCTATCATTCACAAGACTATCAATATAGATATAAAAATGCATATAACAACAGAATCTAGGTAATAACCTGAGTAGTTACCTAGGAGGATGGGGCATGATTTCCATCATGACACCCAAGTAGGGAGGGGATATGTATGAGATCCATTGTGGCATCTAAAACTAGAATGTGCAAAAAACAAGATACAAGTGCCATGGCCATGATGTATACAATAAATCATACATACAACACACATGAGGCACACAAATTAGGCTAATGGGTCACAATACAAGGGACATGGGCACATGTCACTAAATTTTAGAAAGCAAGACATAGAATGACATGTTCAAATGTTTGAAAACACAATTAATAAAAGCACACACAAGGACATGGGCACATGACTAAAGCACACATACTATGAAAATAAGTGGTGTAGATACAAAGATAAATGGCTTATTCAAATGCCCTCAAATTGAAGAAGCATGGAGATACAATCAAGTCTAAACAAGAAAATCTAGAAATGAAAGTATGCATAAACATGTAATAGAAATATTTGTAAGATCCAAGATGTACATATATTGAGTCCAAAGTAGTAATATCCAACAAAATAACTAAGTATAGCATGATCAATATCAAGATATAACAAATGTTAAAGATGTGATGTAGAGTATATAAATATGGAAAATAATAATTCAAAATATGTTTGGGGTCCCCCCAAATGGGTGAATGTGTGAAATGAATAACTTGTGTATCATTGTAAATACCCCCAACGAGTAGATAATAACAAATCTAAAATGGTGTATTGGACCTGAGTCCTGTAATATACAAACCCTCAATAAGAACAAGTGAAACATGTATGTATGACAAAACTAACTATAATAAGATAGCTAGCATATGTAGTGTTAATAAAATATAATATATGTAAACATGGTAATACATACAATCTATAATTTTAATTTTTTTATTAAAATATATGAATGTATTTGTATTTTTGAAATATTGTATTATTTTTCCATTTTCTATATATAATCTATAAACAAGAAAAATGAAAATGAAACTATGTACACAGAGCAAGAGAGAAGGAAAGTATGTATAAGAAGGGAGAACCAATACTTACTAATGAGCGTCATGGGAGACTCACTATCAATGTGGCTTAAGTCAAATATAAGAATAGTAATCTCTTGTGTAGTGTGATTGTTATGTTATATTTGAATGGTGTTGGAGTATGAATCTAGGTATTGTTCATCATTTAAATCATAATAATCATAATAACCAAGATTACTAGAGGGAATTTCCTCATATTATGGAGTTAACCTTTATAAATTATGCTTTGGAATATTGATTGTCATTTTACCCTCTAAAAGTGTGCTTATTTTAGGCATAGGGTGTTGTGGAGGATCTTTTGTTAGAAATGCTCTTGTGTGAATGTTTGTTGTATCAGTATGATTTTGAATTTGTAACTAAAGTTATTTCTATTTATGTAACATTTTCTATGTATATGGACTTTTCTCCTTGATAAATTGTATCTATGAATGATTTGCCTTAAGATGTTCAGTAAATCCCAAACCTTGTTGACCAACATTATCAACTACATGAATAGGAGTAGTGATGCCTTGGGCTTTATTTCCTAAACATTGATCAGATAATTAAACTATTGTAGATATTTTTGGCCAAACTCATATTGCTTTGAAAGTTGAGCCTCATTTTGGAGAATTAGATTTTCATTTTTTACTTCGTTTACCTATGTTTTTTGTATGGTTTCTTAATATGACTATGATTTGTGAACATTTTATTGTTTTAAGTTATGCTTTGGTAACAAATTTTATACTATTTTTTAAATTTGACCCTATTTGAATTCATAGAAGTGTTATTATATGTCTTTTGGATGATGTGTCATTGTTTAAGTCATCTATTTCCATTATCTATTGTATTTTCCTTTTTAATGCTAAACATGAATCAATGGGGTGCCCATGCATTCTATGATATGCACAATAATGTTTGTATCTACTTAGTAGGTATAGAGGAGGTAGGTTGATTAAATTATCTTTAATCATTTCCATTAGTATCTCATTAAACCCTTTTAATATTTTTAAAATCAATTTTAATAGATGAATTATATTTTACTTAATTATTTGGATATCAGATAGTGTTAGGCATAACTTTGTTAGGTGTAGATGCATATACATGGTTTACATTGGCATATTTTGAAGACTGTGTACGTGTAATGTGATTTGTCAATTATGTGACCTTTTCACTTAATAAATTATTTTGATTATGTAATTATGATAGTAATTATGATATTATGTAATTATGATATGAGGATAAGGAGATTGTTTCATATGCATAAGATATGACAGTGAAACTTGAAACATAGTTATTATCTCATGTAATATATCCTCTATGTATGTAAGGGTTTATTTATTAATTGAATTCTTGATAAGAGAACAATATCTTGTTATAGATAGAGTGAAATATTACCTACATTTTAATTGATATAAAACATCATGTATATATGTGTATGTCTTTTTTGAGGTCATTATGAATTAAAGGAAACAAACATGCAAATGAAGCTATTAGACTTTGCGTCAAAAAGCGATAAACATATTTTATAATTATAATCATGATGATATCAAATAAAAATCAAAATATGTATGTATACCTATAGAATCTAATTTTGGCTCTTATAAGGCTATAATCATAAACCCTAGGGCTATCCAGGATTAGGGTTTGAGTAGTATGCAAAGGAAGTCAGGATCACTAAATATTTAAACCTTTTAAGGCTTAGTGGAAGTAAATCATATTATAAATATGCAATAAATACAACCACTGATTTAATATAGAATTATCTAAATATAACCTTTCTAAAAATAGTAATTAATAATGTAATTAATAACTTAGCTAGAAAATGGCTGAGATGGATGGATGACTTGGAGGCTAAAAAATGAGGGTAGAAACTAGTTTGAGTGTCCAAAACAAGATAAACTTGTCAAAACCCCTATATGATAGTATCATCCTAATTAGACAATAGTTCCATGTGGTGCTAGTGTCTCTATTTTGATGGTATTATCCTATATGTAGGAATGTCCTAAGTTTCTAGGTGCACTTGTCTCTAGATCTTTAAGGTTTGTTCCTACGTGCACAAGTTATGAAACCCTTCAAATTTAAATTTTTATCTAATTTTGTGAGTAAACCCTAATCCTACATGTTACTAGGGCATCTATTGATACAATATGAAAAGTGTGTTTGTTAGTGGGGTAGGTTGGACATCCCCAACACCCCATTGTGATAAGATTTTCCTACATACCAATACTTTGAAGAGGGATCAAGCCCAATGTAGTTATCCCCACCTAAGTTCTAGTACAAGTTGAAGTGAATCTAGTATGA
>JARHVA010007994.1:0-252500 GCA_037957365.1 Torreya grandis | reverse complement strand
GAGTGTTTTATTTTCTTCATTTGTCATATTTGTCACACTTGGTTTCATTTGTCGCACTTTATTTCACTTTATGGATTTTATGTGGTGATAGATTAATGATTTATAATTACTTTGATTGGAAACATTTGATGAAATCTTCATTAGTTTGCAATGAGTTATGGGGTATTGTAAATACTGAAAATCCTTTATTGCCTACAAATAGGCCAAACTTCATATTTTTAATATCAATGATTATAAATCACTATCTTTAATCAAGTGTTATTGTAATCATGATACCTATATACATATTAAAATCTCTCCTTACAGTTACACTACATGGAAAACCTTATCATATTTGTATGATAAGAATACTAAACAAAAGAAGATAGATATCCACATGCAGTTGTTTACTTTGTCATTAAAATAAGATGGGGATATGGGAGAGTACATGTCTAAGTTAAAGAATATTAATACTGAGTATACTAATTTTGGTTTTGGAAAACTAGATGATGATCTCATAGTTAGTTATATAGGAGGAAAATTACAAAATTGAGGTAGAGGATATCATCAAAAAAAATGTTTAAATCAACAATGTAGCCATTCTCATTCAAATGGGATGAGTTGTAGAGGATATGGTAAAAATTATTATAGAGGTAGAGGTCAAGTTAGATTAGGCATTCAATGTCATAGATGTGGGAAATTTGGTTACATTATTTCTTAATATGTTGACCATGATTATGATGAGTCTATCAATGTTTCTCAAGAATTTGTATTCACTACTTTCTAGAACATTACTTATATGGAATATGAAGCTAGAGATGAGTTCATAGATGTGTGGGTTTTAGATACGAGTGAAAATAAACACATGACATTTGGGTGAGACTTATTTTTGACTTTTAAAGAAGATTATCTCTCTTTAGTATCCTTGGTAGATAAGTCTATGCATACTCCACAAGTTCTTGGGTCAATTTAGATTATCTTTCCTAATGGATCTGCCAAATACTTGGAGAATGTTTGGTATGTTCCCACATTGAAAAAACATCTTATCTAATTGGTAACTATTTTTAAGAAAGTTTATCACATTATGCTTGAAAATGGACTCATTTATAGCAACTCAATGAAGGATGGATATAAAACCATGTATACAACTTATAAGGATGGAAATTTTGTTAGATTTTATTGTAAAGTGTTTCCTCCCACTAAGGAACTTGAGGAATTTATTGATATAGATATAGGTATTATGTCTACATATCAGTCATGGCATCTTTGTTATGGATATTTGAATGTTCAATCTTTAATGGACTTGCAGAGATATGGTATGGCAAGTGGGTTGCCCACTTTTAGAAAATATAGTATTCTTTGTTAATCACGTGTTTTGGGAAAATAAAATAGGTAAAAGTTTCATAATAATTATTCATAGAGAGCTTACAAATGTTTGAAATTAGTTCATAGTGATGTATATGACATGAAAAAGTCATTTATTGGAGGTTTTAGGTATTTTGTATTGTTTATCGATGATTTTTATAGGATGATTTGGGTGTTTTCCATGAAAAATAAATCAAAAGTTTTCACTAAGTTTGTTTATTGGTTACACTTAGTTGAAAAATAAATTGGTTCACACTTGACCACTCTTCATTCAAACAATAGTGGTAATTATACTTCAAATGAGTTTTTGGATTATTGTCAGGAACATGGTATTCATAGACAATACAATAATGCTTATATTCCATAGAAAAATAGAGTATTTGAAAGAATTAATGAATGAATATGACTTTAGAGGGCATAGTTCAATATATGTTTTACTATAAACATCTCGATGATAAATTTTGGTCTGAACTATTGGTATTGTAGTGTATTTGAGAAACAAGTCCCCTATAGTTTTACTTTTGGGATAAACTCCATATGAGGCTTGGTATGGGTTTAAACCAAAAGTAAGACATTTGAAAGATTTTGTATGCCTTTATTTCACTTTAGTTCTCACTAAACATAGAACGAAGCTGGAACTAAGAAGTTAAAAATGCATCTTTCTTAGATATTCAAAAAATAAAAAAGGGTATCATTTTATTGCATAGGATACAATAAAATTCATAGTGAGCATGGATGTGGTATTTTTTGAATCTATTACTAGTAACATTGTAGAGATTGATTCTCAATTTGACAGGTTAGAGAGGAAAATCACAATATTTGATAAGGGATTGAATAATTAGGCCAACTCTCATAAGTTTTGGCATGAGACCATTATCCCTTATATTTTATCTAGTAATTCATAGGTTCATGACTTCAAAAATGTTTAAAATTCTCTAATTCTTCCTTCAACTAGTGCATATGATGAGAATTATGGTGATCCCAATCTGAACAATTTGAAGCAATATCCAAAATAGGATCAACATACTTTTTATGAATTAACAATAGATGAAATTGGTCTAACATGTCCCATGAGTTCTTCAAAATTGGTTAACTATGCAATGGTTATTACTACTTCTTCCATTGAGTGGTCCGCTTTTGGGGAGGCTTCTACCAAATTGATTTGGCAATAAGAAATGAAAAGTGAGTATGATGCAATTTTTAACAATAATACTTGGGTTTTGGTTGATCCCCCTCAACATGTTCAACCCATCAGATGTAAATGGGTTTATAGGGTCAAGTATAAATTGAATGGATATATTTATAAACATAATGCAAGACTTGTTATGAAAGGCTATGCATAATAAGAAGGTATTGACTATGAAGAAATGTTTACAGTAATTGCCAAATGGCACACTATTCATATGGTAATTACCTTACCAAAACATAATGGTTGGAAAGTACATTAGGTGGATGTTAAAAGTTCTTTATTGAATGGTGATTTATAAGAAGAATTATATATGAAACAACCTCAAGGTTTCAAGAAAGTGGGTGCAAAGCACAAAGTATGTAAATTGATCAAAGCTCTCTATGAGATAAAACAATCACCCAAGTCTTGGTATGAAAAAATGGATTAATAATTAAATAAAATTGACTTTAAACATAGTGAATATGATTATACTCTCTATATTTGAGTTTAGGTAAGAAATTGTTGATTCTTGTTCTCTATGTCGTTGACTTGTTTGTCACAGGTAATTATGAAAACTATAATGAGTCTATGAAGAAGGAATTAAAATATGGGTTTGAGATGACATATATTGGAATTATTAACTATTATCTAGGAACAAAATTAACTTATAAAGAGAAAATTATTTTCATTTCATAATCTAAGTATATTTATGAGTTATTAACTAGGTTTGGCATGAATGATTACAAACCTACCCTCACTCCTATGGAAAGTAACTTGAAATTGTCTAAGGATGATGGTAGTACCTTTTTTTATGGCACCAAATATAGATATTTATGAGTTTTGATATACTTGATGACTACCAAGCCTGATATATCCTTTTTAGTTGTAATTTTATCTAGGTTTATGCATGAGCCTAGAGAAATTCATTGGCATGTAGAAAAAAGAGTACTTTTTTACCTTTAGGGAAAGAAAAAATATGGCATTTAGTACCAATACAACAATAAATTCAAACTTTTTGGGTATTTTGATGCATATTTGGTGGATGTGTGGATGATAGAGTGTCCACAATAGGATACACTATGTATATGGTTTCAACTCATAAACGGCTGATCAATAGAGTGTGTTTGGTGTTGTAATAAGTAAGACATAATGATAAACTCATCCAAATAATCAGAAAACATCATAGCATGGGATTATTCTAGAGAAATTATCTATTTACATTTCATTATTAAATGTCTTCAAATTTCTCAGATCGTTCCTACACAGTTATACATTGATAATTAAAGTGAAATCAAGATGTCTAACAAACTAGTATTTTATGCCAAAACAAAACATATGGATGTCAAATATCACTATTTAGGAATGTTGGTGGTGAAGAAATCACTTGATCTAATATATTTCTCAAATACTAATCAAATAATTGACATTTACACAAAACCCCTTGATAGAATCAAACTCGATAAATTTAGAAAAATGATTGGCATGTATCCAAATAACCAACTTTGGATCATGGAGGGGTTTGTTAGGACTTGTTCCAAAGTCTTAACATTAGGTTAGGTTGTTTGGGTATTAATAAATAGTTATAGGTAAATAATATTATAAAGGGGCATGCATTTTTATAAAGACACCCCCTTTAATAATCTTTAGTTACTTTGATTTATGTTTTCGAGTTAAATAATTACATCTACTTTTTGGGTTACATTCCTGTGAGAAGTGGTTATTTGGTTAGTTTGGTTTACCATTGATATGTGAAATCCTATAAGTTCATGTTTCTATATGTCAAATGTTTAACAAAATATTGTCACCCTTTTCATATACTTATTTTATCTTGATTAATAAAATGCTTGTGGACTTGCCTCAATGGGAACAAGATTTACCTCCAATAATTTTTCTTAGCTAATTAAATTGTTTAGGTTGCATCAACTCAAGTATTGATTTATATATAAATATTATATTGGAATTCTTTACATGATTCACATAGTTTAAATAAGTTTTACCTATCAATTTTATTGAAAATATGGTACATATATTTACATACTCAATCGTATTTAGGGGCATATGCACACATTTTATAGTAGTTGGAGCTACAAGATTCTACATTGTAAATAAAAAAGGATATATGTATGTACTATATATGTGTGTATGTGTGTATATGTATGTATGTATGTATGTATGTGTACACACATATGTATAGACATGTATGCATGTCTGAGTGTCTATACATATATACATATGTGTATGTGTGTTTGTATGTGTACATATATATACATATGCTTATACATACACACATACATGTGTGTGTATACACATACATACACACATACATATAGAATTATCTATCATGTTGGCACCTATTGAATCATATTATGGAGCATGGAAGTTGTTTATGCACATACATAATATTAAAATTTTATGTTATGGCATTGATGGTACCATGTGAGTAATTATAATCTATTTTACCTAAAATTGGATTAATACAACACTAAACCTTTAATTAGATATAAATTTATCAAATATAATTTGGCTATGAATTGTTACTAAAAGGCAAAAAAAAATTATCTGACAACTATGTTTGTGACAAGGTTGAGAAGGAAAATAATTAAATGCTAGAGGATAGAGCGAGACGTAGTTTATTTATCACATTATCATGATCTATGAAAGATGATTATTTGAATGGAAGCTATATGTAGTGACCTTAGACTATTTTTTCCAATATATTGACTACTTATAGCCTAGGTTAGTATTATTAGAAGAGGTACAATAGTGGCAAATAATCTTAACCCCTATGTGTCAATCATGTCCTTATAGGGAACTGATTCCTAGTAACTAATAAACAATTTTTCACTTTATATTATATTAATATACTTAGGATAAGAATGCTAGTCAAATGGGACCCATATGGGTCAATCATCTCCTTATAGAAAACTAATTTTTGACAACTGATCTAAATTTTTTTACCATGACAAAATAAATAGTAAGATATAAATTTTAGATGACTTTAAACCTTAACTGTTCATCTTTTAATTTGATATTGAAGCTCTAAAACTTTCCAAAATATTTTGGTTGCTGCAGTAATGTCCTTTTGAACCTTTTTAAACATGTTTTTCACTTGCATAAGCACCTAAAATATCAAACCTTGGTTTCATAAACAAACACATCCAATATAAAACAAGGGTGGTATTGGATGAATGGGATATATTTATACTTTAGTCAATCCTCATTGAAAAACTCAACATTTCACTACTTTTCTAATTCTTTAAAGAGGGTTCAAAATCAAATGTATTTCTCCCACTTATGTGTGTGTGAAATGGTGACATGAATATTTATAATATATTTATCCTAAATAACCCTTGGCACAACCATGAAAATTTAATAATACTACATATATAGCTCTATTAATTCAATGCAAGAAATGTATAACTTTGTATAGATCTTGAAAATGTTAGATGTTTGTATTGAATGCCTCCTAGAAACTCCATTTATATAAGAATATCTTATATTTTTTAATAAAAACTTTGTGGTGAAAACTATGTACTCAAAATAAAATAAAAGGGATCAAAAATCAATGGCTATAAAGAGTAAATGTGTGTAAATAAAACTTGAAACATCAAATGACAAGAACATAAACAAAGGGATATGATAAATGACAATATATAAGATCTTTTATTATATTTTATCAAGGTGTAAAAATAAAATTGAAATGGTAAAATGGTATATATATATATCTTTATTTTTAAATGTGATGTAAGTAATTTGGTTGGAAAGAAATGTCACAAATTAATATAAGATTAAAAATTGGAGAATAAAATTACATGTGTCATTAAGTGTTTGGTTCCTACCTATGATCCATAGAGTCAAAGTGGATAGAATACATTGTAAAAAATGTGTATTGCTAAATTTTGGTTTCTAAAAGATCTATATTTCCATCTACAATGGTTGATTCAATTAAATGAGTAAATTAATTTAAGTGATGTTGAATGATGTAGGAATTACTCCAAGAACCAACTATGTTTCTCCCCCTTTCATATTTACCTAAAAGTACATTTAAATGATTAATGTGGTCAAGTTTCAATGATTCTCAATAGTCTACAAACTACCCCCTCTTTAGTAGTAATGGTTAATGTATCTTACAAATAAAGGCCTTGCCTTATTATGTAATGTACATTGTATATGATAAGGTACCTCTCTTTATAATTTTACTCTATAATTATATTCCATTTTAATATATAATTGGGAAAAGGACATTTGTAAACACATAAATATATAATCATACCCTTATTAAAGTCATTCTTGGCATATATTCACCTTGCATGAGTTTTCTAATAAATGTATGGATCTTACATTCCATTATCTCACATCCACATAATTTTCACTAGTTTGAGGTTTCTAATTTACTATCGATCAACTTCATGATTTCCCTAGTAAGTTAATAACATATTCATTATCATAATAATATTGTCTCCAAATCATTAACTCAATATTCCTACCTTAAATAAAAATATATCATACTTGGGAGCTTGTTTATTTATACAAGCTTCCAAGCATGGGAGACTTGTCCTATGCTAAACAATCCTTATTTGTCAAGTTCAAAATTAATTTATATGTGTCATAAAATAAAATTTGCATGACAATAACATGATAAAATATTTAAAAATACCCACATAAATACACAATAGGTATAAGCTTATTTTAGATCTATAAAACATATATAACTATGAATCAAATCTTATAACACTTGAAAATTCAAACAGATTTCAATATTATTTCTAATAAAACCATCAATCAAAAGGATGAAGTCATGATCAAACATTGAAGAACTCTATCCAGTCAAATTTTCCATTATCCCAGTGTGATATGCTAAATCAAAACTTGTGTTCATTAAAAGAGTGTATTACACAAATAAACCTAACACAAAGAGATACATGTACTTTGATTTCCCTTTTTAGATTATTGAATATGTATGAAGCACTTATCCACTCATTAGGTATTGGTTGGGTCATTTCAAATAAGTATTCTTACACTTTTTTAGATAGAAACATATCATTAAAAATGGACTTAATGTTTCAAAGAGAAGGATAGAGGTGTATGGATATTGTTCACATAGATAGACATTAATATCAAACGCAAATGCATATTATAAACATGTGAAATGGACTAAAATTTAATAGATAGGAATCATACACAAAAATATATTTTGATAGTGTCTAAATACTGATGATTTATCTAGGTGCATCTTGATACATAGTTCCTCATTTTGGATAGGATATAAAAAAAAATTGTATCTTATCTTGGGTTTCTAATAACCTCGACAAGATAAGAGGGTTTATATAAATATATTTTAAAATGTGTATTAATGAATGTGAGTTGGAAAATAGGGTTAAAAAATCATGAAATCATAATTTATAAATGGAAGACTTAAATTATGAGTGTCATTAAGTGTTTAGTTCTCATATATATATATATATATATATATATATATATATATATATATATATATATATATATATATATAATAAAAGTGGTAAAATAGATTGTAAAATAAGTGTTGTAAAAAATTTATTTATATAGTTTTCCCCCACCTACTTTAATCTAGAATTTAAGTGAAACTATAAATACTAGACGAAATACAAATAGAGAATGCAAACTTGTGTAGATGATTATTGTGTAAACTTGTCATGTGTCATGATGATCCAAAGCATTTTCGCAAAATGAAATGTATGTAATTAGATGCAATTAATATTAAATTAAATCAATACATATAATCATAAATGAAATATTGTAATTATCATTCAAGGAATAAATAATAACTATATGTGTGAGATGGGACAATGGGAATATTGAGGTTTAAGAGTTGACCTAGTCATTGTGGAGAAGAAGAAATGAGTTATAACGTCTATTCATTTATTTGAAAAGGAAATGGATAAGCATTCAATTGGTAAAGGTGATGAATAGAACCATTTAGTTATTACTAAAACCCAATGTGTCATATTTATGAAATATGATAATTGAATAAATTTAATCTTTTGTTAAAATAATAAGATTTATTTTTTTTGAGCTCCAATTTGAATTGTGTCTATATAAAATAAATAACACTCATTGAGGGATGTGTATACCTAAATTATGATGTTTTATTTTTTAACCCAAAGACATGAAATAGGTTTGAATTCATAATGTATTTGCAGGCTAAAATATTGGAGGGTATAGATCTCCAAGTTATGCATTGTGTACTTTAACTAAATTGACCACTGCAAATGGATTTAGATTGAATTGTCACTTTGTTCATTAGTTGATATATTCATAATGAAAATTTAATGGATAATATCCATGTCCCTATCATGTATTAAACTATTAAATATTGTTTAAATTATGTCATAAATGTTTATCATGCCCCTTGGATTTCAAAAATAGTAGAGTGTGCATGAATGTGTATCACTCTTCCATCGATATATGTATTATCTATTAATATAGAGAAATGTATATTTATAAATACTAACTGAAACTTATACATGAATATGTATCATGCACCCAAAATTATATGAATTTTCTCTTTGTTCATATAATGCAATTTCATATGTATACAACATGCCCCCAAAATTTGTACCATTGATTTAGTTTTTAGCCTTTTTCCATTATTTGAAACTTGTAATGTGTATTATTTTACAAATTTTAATCTTTGATTTTTAATATGACTATATGTGCATGGCATATACCCCCAAACACTATATAAATATTTCAATCTCTAAGGTTACACTTTGATATAATCACTATTGAAGTATATGAATTACATTGGTTTCATATAAATTTGGTAGTTTTTCCCTATGTTTACCCCCTTTCAAGATGTGTAATGAGAGTAACAAATCAATTGGATTTAAATCTATAGTGTATTATATAATTTTGATGAGTTATAATTTTTAGAGTATCACATTATTTAAATCATATAGTCTAAATACAATATGAATGATAGAATAAAATATAGTCACAATCAATTGATAAGTATGATTGCCAAAGCCAATGGTGCTTATATTGTTAAGTACTAAATTGACCCATTTTTTAAATTTTCATTAGTAATTAGGTAGTGCCATGATGTGGGATAAGGTTCATAAATGTCCTTGTATAATTTACACAATGCATTTTTTATTAATAGAATGTGATATTTTTTTAAAAAGTCTTGAGTAGTGATTTAAACTAATTACACAATAGACATAGTAAAACATATTATGAAAATTCATCTCATATAAAAATAGGATGAAAATTGTTTTTTTAATTTCATTTTAATTATTGAATTTTCCAAATTTATCTTTGAGTTTCCAAGATGCCTATTCAATGATATATATTTCCATTATGATTTATTCTCTTATAGATTGATCTATAGACACATGCTAAAGATGATATGGTATCTATTAGAATTTCTCAAATTTTCTAGTAGTTTGTATGATATATGATCTTTTTCTAGGAAATTCAGCAATTTCATAGCCTTTTTAGTATTTTGGAATGTTGTGAGTTGATAATGTAAAATATGATTATTTTCCCTACCAAGATAGGATCACCCAAATCATGATGTTATTATCCCAAATGGGACAATACTATCCTAAACAAAAAAAATTATTTTCACATTTTTGTTTTGATTTGGATGATTATATATTTATTATATTCCTTTTTTAAGCTTATAACTTTTATGATTATACTACATTTACTTGGATTAGAAACTGGTATACTTTTTGTTCTATTTCTACAATTTGATCTACATGCCCATGAGCTTATATATGGGTGAAACATGTGTGACTTAATAGATCTAGTGCTAGATGATGTAGATTAGAAAATATCAGAGGAGATTGATTTAGCACATTTTGGCCAATTACACTAAATTCCATGTAATAAGCATTTTATTAATGCATTGATGGAGTGGTGGAATACTAAATAATGTAATTTCTAGTTATCAACGAGTAAGATGACCATCACACTAGAGGATGTGTAATGTACCTTAAGAATGACTATTGTTATAGATATGCCTATGGTGATAGATGTGAAGTGATTAGGATATGTGAGGTAGGCTCATAGATACAATATATGTAGACTGGAGGGTGTTGATTAGGTTGATACCATTTTTTTGGAGTAGAATATATGGTCTAATGTTATGCAATTGAAATATTTTTAATTTTGTATATTGGCATCAATTTTAGTATTATATGGAGTATTTATAGATATTTCGTATTTTATTTACTATATATTTCAGTCCATTTAAGAGAGATACAAGATATTCCTATGGGTGTAACATGCTAGCCCATTCATATCAAGAGTTATACATATTTACATTATAAGGTAGATGTAGACAAACTTGGAGAAGCTATTTTTTTACATATATGGGCATATATTCACATGACTATGGTACATCTATTTGGAACTCCTCATATTATAATATTTTCATCCCAATGGATGCTACTATGGTGGAGATCATTGAAAAATATAAAGTACAGGGTGATTTTGGATAGATTTAAAGATAATATGATTTGATGGTGTCCATATATTTCATATGGGGTATGACATAATGATACCAAGAGTTATGATGCGTATGAGTTACTATGTGGATACAAGATTGATTCCCTAGTGTATTGATGCAAGAGCATCACTACCTTTATACATATTAATATATTTTCATTATTTAAGTCATTAAGGAGTCATTACAGTCATTTTAGGTTGGAAGGATTCATTAATGGGTGCTAAAACTTTGACAAATTTTAATGAGGATTAGATTATCCTTGCCAAAAAACCTTGATTTGATTTTCAAGCTTTCATGTAATGTTTTGGGGACTTTGATCATGTTTCAATAAGTTCCAACTTTGAATTTGTGTGGTTATATTTTAGAGAGAGTTTAAAGGTATTTCAACACAATACATGACTCATAATATTAGTAATTTCATAAGTTAATGGTTAGGTTTATTAATACCCTTCTAATGTACATGAGGAGGTTGGGAGGAAGTCAAGTTAGTTATAGAAGTTTTTGATATAGGTAGGTATTTTTTTGTTAATGAGTCATTAAATGTAGGAAGTGTAAGTGGAAGGATGGCATATAATATTTGAAAGTAAAAAGGGTAAAACTCTATCAAGTATACCCATTATGTAAATATTATCAAAAATCATGAATAAGAGTAAAGGTCTTTTGAAAACTTTTGTTTAACATTATTCTTAGAGAATGATAATGTAATTTTTTATTCCATGATTTATATAAATTAATATGATATTTTTTTTTAATATTAAAATAATTACTTGATTTTATTAACGCTATTAGGACTATATTATGTGCTAATGAGGCTGAGAGTGAGCAATGTGGTTCAAGAATTGTATTCTATGAAGACAAGGACCAAATAAGAGTCCTTGTGATAAGTAATATTTATTAAATAAGTTTAAGATATATATTTTATAATATTGAGTGAGTTTAAAAACTTTTCAAATTTATTTATGTAATTCCAATTTTTTTAATGTATAAGGTTTCCATGAACAAACATATCATACCTATACTTATTGATAAACATCAAACAATCCATTGTAAATAATGAGATATGGTTGAATAAAGTTGTCAATGAGAAATTTATAGTTTGAAGAAGTATAGAGTTTTTTTACAAATTCCAATTAACCTTAATATAGGGTTTAGGCCTTACAAGAACCCTAGAACATATTTTGTTTCCTTACAAGTGTATACAGTCTTGTTGGATATAAATAGTCAATAAAATTCTTGAGAGAAAATATGAATCAAAGTAATATAATGAGATCCTAATGGTTTTAAAAGTATTATTATATTCATATAAACCTCAAAAAACCTTCATATTTATTTGAAATCCATTTGGAATCTTGAAACCACATTTTGATTTCCCTTGAGTATGCCCAATTCTAAGTAATTATAAAGTTAAGTACATAGTCATGGTAAAATAGTGAATATAAGTTATAAATAAAATAAATAATTATTAGATAAGGTATATAATATCATCATATACCTAAATTAATCCTAACAATCATTTTAAACTAAGTGGGTAGATTCAAACATTAAATAAAACCTTCTCGACTAGTAATAGACCGTACAAACCCTATTTCTAGGGTTTCCTTACAAAAATATGAATTAAAAATAATTACACTGATGAAAAATGGCCCAAGTTTTTATATTTGTTTTAAAATTATGTTGGATAATATATTTATGTGTTTTCAAAGTTGTTTCAATCCAGAATAGTACAAACAAAGGTGATTGTGTGTAAGCTGGGGTGATAAAGACCTAAAAGACCTTAACACAAAGCAATAAAGACCTAAAAAGATGATATAAAAATTATTTTAAACCTAATAACTTTGGGAAAAAAATGAAGAGGATATATAGTGGTTGTAAAAGGTTTTGGTTTCCCAAAATGTGTTTGTATGGATCTGTACAAGGCAAAAATCTCTAAAAAAAGGCTACAAATGAACCTATTAAAATGAGTGAAGTAGTGAAAGGTGTAATAAGTGTAATGAGAGGTCATTGGGATGGATTAATTAATATAAGAAGTAATATAATATAATATTAATGATATCAAACATCATGCTTTAGATATGGAGTTCTTGAACCATTGAACGTGTAAATGAACCTATGAATCAAGTATAACCAATCACAAAGGAAGTAAAGGTTATTTGAGAGTTAAGGTTTTAAGCTAGATTGAGATGAGTATAGAGAATTTGACTAAGATTATATACATTAACAACTATGAGGATAAATTAATATATCAAGGTGCATGTATTAATGGGAACTTGTAAACCATAGTAATGAGTAAGTGACAAGGTGACATATATAGAGTACAGAGGTCAAAACTAGGTGGGTATAAGTAGAGGTAAGTAGAGGTGAATGTATTTTATTTTTTTCATTCCATAAATACAAGTGTAAGGAAGTCCTCTACATTATGTATATGAAATATTCTAATATGATCAAGTGACTCAAAAGTTTGAGCTAATTTAGGATGTTCCTCTAGTTCCTTATCCATAGTTTTAGAGTATCGGATCTACTATTAGAACATGTTCAAGGCTAGGGTCCACATGTGCATTTTTGGCTCCTCATGTAAAGATAGAGAAAGATCCTAGAAAAGGGTAATGATGTAGGATGTATAGAAGCTTATACATAGTGGTGGATTATTTCCAAATGGGTTGCATTTTTTCCAGTTATAGAATATTATCCTAATGTTACACCCATAGAATAGGGTGGAGGTGGATTAGGAATGTCACTTGATTCTATGCCTAAAACACATCTAATCAATGGAGATGTTAATGTTGTAATTATTATGACTACTATATCTAATCATGAGCATTGATATAATTATGTGTATATAAGGTAATTGATATTTTTTAGTCCTCATTACTAATATATTGTCATATTGTGGTACTTTAGGTGATGTGTACTTGTCTAAGATGGTAGATGTGATAATATATTTTTTTATTTGGAATGTTCCTTATGACATATTGGGTAGTTTCTTGGTTGATAAATTTGATTTTATTTCCATGTACGATCATAACTATTTCATATACTTATGTTTTTAGTGAGCATGATGATTATAGTTAGAGTGTGATAGATAGCCTACACCAAGTCATGATTCGGATCTATTTAAATATTTTATTAATCATATTAATGATTTATACTCTAATAAAACACATGTCATGGTTTAGATAGGGATACTTAAGAGTTTTATTATAGGTTATAGGTCAAAGTCATGATCATGTGTTGTAGTAGAATGATACAGGGCCTCAACTTTAGAGGATATGGAGCTAATTAGTAGTGATCTTTCAGATAATGTGGATTCCCCCATCATTGATGAAATTTTTTTACTATAAACATAATTTTTTATATATATTTGAGATAATTTTATATATGTTTGTGTTTTATATATTTATGTTATATGCTTTAAGTTTTTGTGTTATGAGTTTTGTAATCTAATTATTGTTGATATAATATATCAAAAGTATGAATATATGATGTATATTTTTCTGATAGTAATTATTTTATGTTAATATGTGTTACATGTTAGTAATGTGTATGTAATATTTTATCTCAAAACTAGTTTCCAAAACTATTTGGAAAAATGAAGTCATTATAATATGGCTAATGGATTTAATATTGAATAATTAGAAACAATTCTACTTTTGACTATTTTACTACCTTCTTATCTTTTAATTTTACTTTTTCCATAGATACATGATTAAATTTTTACTTCCATATTTATTTCTAAGAATATATGTGTATTATTTACATATTAATTTTGAAAATTGGTGACTACACTTCTATCAATATCAACTATATTGATAGATTGAATGATTAATGATTCCTGAATAAAAATATTTTGAGATAACTTGATCATGGTAGAATGTGAACTAGAATACGAATTTTTTATAATGGTTTATTATTCAAATTTTTATGGACCATTCATTCATTTCTAGGAATGTCATCAGATGTCTCAATCTTATTATAATAATTATTAGAATATGTGGGAGAATAAGACCATGTTATCTTGGTCTAAAATGTAATAACTCCTCTATCGATAATTTGTGAAAAAAATTATACTAAACCATAAAAACCATTATCAAGATACCAATTAATACCATGATAGATGTGAAATTGTTGACCTTTTATCTTCTCAAATTTTTGAGTTGTATGGTAATAATTTATAGGAAGAATAATCAACCGTTTATCTAGTAATTATGTAATATATCATGTGGTCAATGTGAAAGGTCATCAAACTGAAGTGGTTGTCTCATAGTAGAATTAAATTCTTTTACTATATGATATTCCTTAAGTTTATTATTTTCCTTTGTGTAAGACCTTTACTAATTTATCTTTGTAATGAACTAATTATTTGGAAGATGGTATTAGAGATGGATTATGAACCTCTTTTGTCTATTTTAATCTTTTGTAAGCCTCTTTAAAAAAATTACATTTTGGAGAAGATGCATTGTATTATACATTATTGCTTACTAGATCACATGTGTATATGTGCACATCTATATATATACTATCAAAATAAATGTAATTATTGTGTAAATATTTTAATTTTAGTGTGTAAAAAAGGCATTACTAAATATGAATTATATTTGAAAATCTAAAGGTCAATATGTCAAAGATGGTAAAGAATTATTCAATCAAATACTATAATATCTAATGGACTCACCATCACCTTTCTTTAAGCCTTGTAAATTTTCCAATGTTAATTTATGAATTTCCTACTTATGATAATTTGACAATATTATATATTAAAAATTATTGAAGGTAGGTAAATAAACACTAGGAAGACTATAGAATGAATTATAATAAAATCATGTTAGACTCCTATCCAAAGGCTTTCAAAATATCCATCTATCTTTAGCCCAATGACCAAAAGAACAAATGTATTCTGTTAAATGGTTTGTAGGGTCACCATGAACACCATATCTATATCATAGGTATGACAAACTCCTTTGGATAAGGATACTCAAATACATTTCATCTAAGATGTTGATCTTGAATAATATTATCTTTAATATTATCATGACATGATAATAATTAAAAATTAAGATTTGACACCTATTTTAAAGCTCTCTTCTACCATTCATCATAGATTAAAAAATAGATAGTATGATTAGTTGTGGATTGAAAAGGTGAACTCAAGGTTTTTAACCTTCCATTTAATTGAAACTTAGGTATAATGGAATCATCATAACTATCATTACATTATAATACCACATCATTTCATAAGTTATAAATATTTCATATAGGATTATTCATATCACATGATGTTTGTAAAGAAGAGATTATATCATTTTGAATGTCATGAATATTTTTATGTAAAAACTTATTATTTCATATATATTTGGAAGGATATAAAGAGATATTATTTTCATCTGTATCTAATTATGTTTATAAAGAGAAAGAAGGAATAAAAAACTTAACTTATAGAAAGATAATATGCATATTATATTTATCTTTTATAACATTTACATCATCTATAGAAAGATAAAGAGAAAACCATTAAATTTTTTGTAACATTGGCATCATCTATAAAAATAAATAAAAACACATTCAATTTTTTTAAAATTTTCATCATCTAGTAAAGGAGAATAAATTTCAACTTTTATAACATTTTCACCATCTATTAAAGGAGGATAATTTTCAATATTTTTAACATTGGCATCATCTAATAATAAATAAGTACATTCAAGTTTTGTAACACTTGCATCATATAATAAATAAGAAGTAAATTCAAGTTTTGTAACATTTTCATCATCTAATAAGGAAGAAGAAAAATAAATTTTTATGATATTTACATCATCTATATCATGATGAACATCTATGTGTCTAATAATGGGGTTATCAATACTTTTCTTCATACACCGGTTTTTATGTTCATATATGTTTAATTTATAATATTTAATCTGATGAAGTGTAGTATAAAATTGTAAATACAAACATAGTGTATTTTTAAATAAAGTCTATTTATAATATAATTCATGAAACATGACGGCAAGAATATGTACATTACTATTATGTTCTTATTTCCTAAAGTATGGTTAAGAGATATTTCTAAAGAATGAGTAGGGGAGATAACCTATTTTATTTTAGAAGTGGTATATTCTTCCTCTTCTTCACTATATGCTTCTTCATTATAAAAATTATAATCGATGGCTTCACAATCATATTCATCATATACATCATTACCATTATGAATCATACAATAATCATCATTAGTTTATTCATTAGAGTAATCTTAGGATATATAATTGATAGAAAATATGAAATCTAAGGAAGTGGAATATTAGGTTTTGAAATAGAGATGGAAACTTTAGTACATTCATTAGAGTAATCATATGTCACAAAGTTATATAAAATTAAAATTTGAAGGGATGACAACTATTATGATTTGAAATACAGGTAGGCATTTTATTGAAGCAATAATATTTGTAGGTTTACATTGTGGCCCACATTGTTTCATAAATCAGATAAATAATTTAACCAAATATTTAAAATTTGGATGTGAAATTAATAAATTATTATGACTAATTTATAGCAATGGATAGTTGGTTTAAACTATCCACACCCCTGATAAAGGTATTTTGACCTTTGGTAAAATACTATTTTTTATTATTTAAACATTGTGATTCATGGGAGTAGTAGTCTCTAAATTTTATGTGAAGAATTGAGGTGAAGGAATTTATTGGGTCTATAATTTTTTCTAAAATAATGGAATAAACTTTGTGGACTATTCACCTCATTAAGGTTTCTCCATAGTAAAGTTGTGTGATGTTCCTTCTCTTTATTTACTATATTGTTTGATTGTTATCATAAATTATATATTTATTAATTAGTTTATTTAGCTATCATTCATATTAATATATATATATATATATATATATATATATATATATCTTCCTCTATTTATTCTAACATGATACCAAAGGCACAATTTGTTTAACTTGTTTATAGGTAGCTTTAACTCTTATTATAATTTATTACAATAAGGTTGTATGAAATAAATATTTTATTTTTTGATTAATTTATTTTTATGGACATAATTTGATAAAATTTATAATTGTAAATATATGAAATATAAATAACATTTTTAAAAAATAGTTATATGCAGTACTAATATTATGATGCTTCAAGAAACAAAATTAGATAATTCTAAGAGAGCTAAAAAGAGTTTATCTGATAAGTATAGAATGGAAATAGTACTCAAGAATTATGAAATATTTTCAGGTGGAATGGCCATTCTATGGGAGGCTAATTTGATCAATATTGAGGTCTTACATAATCAAAAGTAGTTTATAGTCTAAGAAGTGGAATGTTGATGGATAGGGCTAAAATTTTGATTAGTAAATATATAGGAAGCACAAAATAAAGAGGATGAATAATAATCTTGGATAAGGATAGAAAATCTCATTACCACTAGATAGGAGGAATTATGGATAATAGGTGGAGAATTTAACACATGCTTGGATTCATTGGAAAAGTAGGTGGGTAACAAAAGGTACAAATATCATTGTAGCTTCCAAAAATTCTTTGACAGAGCAAATATCTAGGACGTAAAAATGAAGAAATGATGGTTTACTTAGAGTAATAAGAGAAGTGGTAGGGATTTAATCCAAGAAAGGTTAAATTGATTCTTATCCAAAATAAATTGGTTAGATCAAAAGAGTATTTTGTAATCAGAGGTGGTAAAATTTGAAACATCATACAATAGGCCAATAGCAGTATAGATAATTCTAAAAAATCAACCTAGTAGATCTTTGTTTAAATTTAAAAAAATGTGGATGGAGTATCCTGACTTTAACAATTTTATTACTTAGGAATGGACTACCCCAAATCAAATAAAAGTGAAAAAAATGGTTTTTTTCTCACAAAAACTCAAATAACTAAATTAAGGGATAAATATATGAAATAAAATCACATTTAAGAACATATTTCAAGGCTAATAATAACTTCAAAAAAAATAGTGAAATTCAAGGTCTAAGAAAGGAAGGGCATAAGTCAATAGAACTATTAAAAGAAGAAATATCTTAAAATCAAAAGTCTAAGATCATATGGATAAAATAAGGTGATAAAAATAAAACTTTATTTCATCTATCATACAAGAATAAAAGTTAAAATAATTACATTAAAAAGATAGAGTCTCTAAAAAAAAACAATATTGAGGAAGAAGAAAAGATCAAAGAATACTTGATCAATTAATAGGATGGAGTGATAATTATGGAGGAAGGGAAAAAATATAAATAAAATGAAGAGTTTTTGACACATATACCTAATAGGATAACCCATTTTAAGAATGAAAGCCTTATGGATGACATCTCACTGGAAGAGATGAAGAGGGCAGTTTTTGAAATGGCATGGGACCACTCAACTAGGCTAGATGTATTTTTGGCTATTTTATTTCATCATTTTTGGGTTTTAATAGGTGAAGAGGTTATGGAAGTGGTCCATGAATCAAAGGAATTTAAGATAATATTGAAGGCCCTTAATTCCACATTTTGAGTGCTGATACCCAAAAAATTAGAAAGTAGGTCACATAAAGATTTTAGACCAATATGCCTTTGTAACACCATTTACAAGATAATTTTGAAGGTTGTAGTGATTATATTAAATAACCTCCTCCCAAAAATTCTATCATAAGAACAAGGGGGTTTATAAAAGGAATGTAAATTTTTTGATGGAATTATGATAATACATGAGATTATCCATTCACTACACATAAGAAAAAGGCAAGGTATGAAGATAAAACTAGATGTTGATAAGGCATATGATAAAGTAGAATATAATTTTTAGGATAAAATATACCAAAGGTTTGGATTCAGAGAAGATTGGAGAAGATACATACAAAGTTGTTATGTGACAACTAAGTTCTCTATAATGATAAATGGTTCACCAAAACATTTTTTATCATCAACCAGAGGTATCTGGAAAGGAGATAAATTATCTCCATATATATTTATCATCATGGCTAAATCAATAGGAAGGAGGATAATATCACTTAGAGAGAAAGGTAAGAAAAAGGGATATAGAAAGCAATAGGATAAAAGACACACACTCACTTATAGTTTATGAATGACACAATGTTATTTGCCTTGCCCAAAATTCAAGAAGTTATATCCATAAGGATCCTATTGGGAAGTTAGGAAAGGATATAAAGAAAATTTTTAAAAAAATACAATAAAAAAAAAATCTTCATAAATGTCTCACAAAATCTATAGAGTTTTTTGTCAAGAATCATAGGATTTGTGGCAGCTATGATGCTAGATAACTATTTGGCTTTCCCACTAATCAAAGGGAAATGGAATAAGAATATATGGTATACTATCATATAAAATATGAATAAAAATCTAAGCAAATATAAGGGTAAGTACCTGACTTATGCATGTAAGATAACCCTTATTAGGTGTGTATTACAAACCACCACCAATTACTAGTTTTCTCTATTAAAGGTGCCCAAACAAATTTTAAAATAAATTAATAAGGTCATTAGAATATTTTTGTGGAAAGGAAAATGATAAAAGGCCAAGATAACTCTATTATCCTAGAAAAATATATTCAATCCATTATCTCGTGGGGGAAGGAATAAGAGATCTCCAGAAGATAAACCTAGCACTATTGGAAAAGCTTGTGTTGATAACAAGAACAAGGTTTAAATAAAAATGGAGTGAGTTACTCAAAATAATATATATATATATATATATATGAATGGAAACTAAGTACAATGTTTATGGATTAATACATTATGAGTGGATAGCTTATATGGAATATCATGAAGGAGGCCATGAAAATCATCTTGAAAGGCTTATTTTGATAAGTTAATAATAGTGAAGAGATTAAATTCTGGGAGTATAGCTAGGGAATATAAAGACCTATGTAAATAGATCCTAGATTTTTAGATATTAAAGAATAAAGTACCAGGTAGTTAGGAATAAAAGTAAAAGAGTATTAGGAAGAGAAATAGTTGTAGGGTTAAAAATAGTGAAGTGGAAATACTTTGAAAATAGAGATGGAAATTTCCATGAAGTGTAGAAGGTAATTAATGAAATCCTGAGAGGATTCAGGATCCCATGGAACCCAGATACAAATAATATTAGATGGAAAAGGAAAGTAATAGGGGAATAATCTTTCAATTAAGGTTATGAAGTCTAGAAGGTGAATATGTAAATAAATTCAATGACCTCTACTTGGAAAAACATATGGACATCAAAAGCATGGCCTAAAATGAAATTTTTCTTATGGTTGGAAACACACAGGAAGATATTGATAGGGAATAATCTAAAGAAGAGAGGGATCCAAGGTCAAAAAATATGTGTCATGTGTTTTAATAGCGAGGAGAAATCTGATCACCTTATGTTATACTACAAGTTTACATCTGATTTGTCGAATGTGTTTCTAGACAAATTCAATCTAACATGGAGTTCATATGATAAATTACATAATAAATTAAAGGCCTGACACTAGAATAAGAGGTTGAATATTCTAAAGGATATTTTAAACATGGGCCCTAGATTCATAACATGTAAAATATAGATAGGCAGGAATAGATGCATCTTTGGGTTAAAGACAAGAAATACATATGGAAAATAAATATGGAGAGAAATGGAAGCCAACATTATATAGGTTATCATAATAACTAAATAAGTAAATAATAAATAAGCAAATCCAAAGGAATTTAAAATTATAAATAACTAGGGGGAAGCTAGGAAAATTTATGAGGCTATGCAACCAAGTGAAAATATAAAAAGAAAACATTTGAGGAAGAATGTGGAATGGCTTCTCCCAAAATGAAACTAGCATAAGGTAAATTTTGATAGTGCGTTAAAATGAAACACAAGTCAATCCAAGGAAAGAATGATAACTAGAGACTACTTAGGGTAAGTGAGATCCTTTAAGGTGATTTAAGTTAGAGTGAATACAAATAATGTAATAGAATCATAAGGGCTATTGGTGAGCCTGGGGATGGACATCAAAGAAAAAATCACAAGTTTAGAAATATAAGGTGACTCACTCTTAATTATTAATGCTTTAGAGAAAAGAAATAAAAAATTAAGTTGGCATGTGGAAGGAATGATGGATTAAGCATGTCTCTTATGTAAAAAAATTAAGGAGATTAAAATAAGCCATACACTAAGGGAAGGCAACAATGCAATAGACTGGCTAGCAAACTACGAGATAAAAATTGATGAGGAAGGGAAAGAATGAAATGTGAGAAATATATGGGAAGAAAAGGAAATGATGGGATTAAAATAACCTATTATTAAAGAATTATGAAATTAAAAGGAAAGTGTATTGATAAAGGGAAGGAAATAGCCAAAAAATTTAGTATCAACTTGAAATAAAGGAAGGTCAAGTCACTATACCCATGGAAATGAGAAATGACATGATCCAAGGAAGTCAAGAGAAATGTTAGTAGGTAAGGTGATGTATAATCAATAGTAATTCTGATAAAAAAATCAAGAAAAACTTCCATAAAGAAATATGCAATCTGGCAGTAACTAATTTTGATGGGCAAAGAAATAAATAGGAAAAAAGAAAGTATGGAGATAGTAGTAAAGGATGGTAACATGCAGTTAGGGGAGCCACTTTCCATAAAAGAAGATCAAGACAGAAGGAAAGGTGGTAGGGAAAGGGAATAAATAGAGGTGAGGGTATGAAAGATATTTAGAATCTTTCTCAAAATTTAGCAAAGGTGGCATAGTGGAAGGATATAAGTTAGGAGATAATGATGGTACTACTACATGTGATTAGGTTGTTGTTATCAATATTGATCAATATCCCAGAGAAAATCAAAGTTATACTAGAATAAACATCACTTGAGATCATGGAGAGTGAAGTGGGGAGAGAGAAGATTAAATTCACACTAAAATCATTATAGAAAATGGATAAAATAGTGCTAAGGAGACTCCCCACACAACCAAAGAAGTAGATAAAAATGTTGAGGGATCCAAGGAAGGAACAAGTGTAACAACATCAAAAAGATAAAAATGCCAAAGCCCTATGAGAGAGATCAAGGTAAACCATAGAAATAACATTGACCAAGAAGAGATAAGGGAAACTAATGTTAGGGGTTGATGCTTATATGCCACCTTTCAGGAGGGAAGTAGATGGATAAGGAAGATCAAAAAATATAATGAATCATTGAATAAAGGAAAACAAAAAATAAATAAAATAGAGAATGGGGGAGGGTTTGACAATGGGAAGATAAATACTAGAGTGACCTGAGAATGACCTTTGAAAATGTAGTTTTATATCAAGATAGAGGAAACCCATCAAGATAGGGGTCGGTAAAATGGGTAAGATTCACTTCCTATTAGGGTAGGATTCAATGAGGAAATGATAGTTGCGAATAATCTCAAAGAATTGGTAGAAGGGAATAAATCAATTAAGGAAGAAGTGAAAGATATCAAAACTCTAATGGCCAAGCAAAATAATGAAAATATTTAACAATGAAAATGCTTGGAATATTTAGCAAGGAGTTTTAGATATTTTTTCATGGCTCACTTTAATTTGGCAAAAGCCATGAATGATAATTTGATCCATATAAATAACTTCATGAAAAGTACCAAACAAGTGTTAAGAGTGCACACACAGGTTTTGACAATGCTTCAAATAAACACATGAAATTGAGGTGGTGCAATATACATTATCAAACATTGTTGAGGACACAATGAACATAAAAAACATCTTCATCACTAGTACTGTGTGTAGAACAACAATCAACACACTAGCCATCAAATAGAGGAAATTGGAGAAGAAGAGGAAGATTAGAATATGAGAATTGAGATCTAGTACTTTAAGTATGACTGAATAATAGGATTTAGTTGTATCTATGGACCTTTTTGATGTATAAGGTCCTACAATATGGCTATCTATCATGTTTTTAAAAGAGTTATAGTTGTATCATGAATAAAACTTTTATTTATCAAATATTATATATATATATATATATATATATATATATATATATATATATATATATATATATATATATATATATATAATTAAAAAACATTATTAGAAAACTAAAAAAATAAATAAACAAACAAACAAAATGAATAAATAATAAACCTAATTGTGTTGTGGAAAATGTTAATCCTTCATTTACTTTTATAAATACTTGTCCTATAACCCTAAATATTTCATAAATTTATTTTACTATTTTAAGATAAGTTTAAGTTAAAGATAAAGTATTTTTTTATAATAATTTATTTTTTACCATGTTTAATATAGTAGTTTTCATTTAACATATTAAGATAACTTAAAGTTAAATAGAAAGTATTCTTTAGATAAGTATTTCTTTACCTTAAATATTTATTATAATAATTTTATTTTATTGTGTTAAGATAAGTTAAGTTAAAAAACAATTATTCTTTTTTAGATGATTTTTCCCATGTTATGTTAGAGGCTTGCACAAGCATTTTTTTAATTAGCCTCAAAATATTTCATTATAACAATTTTTTACCATGATATGGTACATGTTTTTATGTGTAATTTTATATTGAATAACAAAAGGATTAGTTTTTTTATATAAATTAATGTATGTATGAATGTATGTATGTATGTAAATGTTTATGTATATTATATGTATGTATATATGTATAATAATTATTTCTATATTATAATATCTTAATAGTGTCATAATTTGATAAAATATTCAAAGAATGAGTTAACATAATGGAAATTATTTAATATGAGTTTTATATTTCAAAATATATGTGTTTAATTAACTGAATTTTTAATTAATTTAAGCATTAATGAGAGTGCCAAGCCTCAAATATTAATTTTTTTTTATTAAGTGGAATTATTAATTTATTTTCTAAAGATATATCCTTTAACAAATTTTGAATTTAGAGGATCAGTTAAATTTACATTTTATCCATAACCAATAAAAAAAAATTATTTTTCATTGTCAATCCTCAAATAAGGAAATTAGGGTAATATTTTTTAATATCATTCTTACTTCTTAAATATATCAACATTTGCAACTGAAGTCAATTTGTCATTTACAAGTGATAGTGGATGTTTGATTAAAGATGAAGTATTCATTCTACCATTCTTAATCAATAATCTACTTATAAATAAAATTGAACATTTCCTCTTTTATTGTTTATCTTTATTTATCATAGAATTAATTATTTATTTATTATATTTCATAGGTATACACATATGGATTGGCCATTATATTACTATTGATTGGACACAAAAAGGTGTGTATAATTTTTTGTAGATATTTTTATTTTAAAATTTTGTTGTAAAGTGTTATATTCAAAACAAAATGGCCTCTCAAATATTTAATTTCAATAAGTCACAAATTTTAAATGGGATTAACTATAACATTTAGAAGATCCATGATAAATCTAAATTTATGGCTATAAATTTATGGATTGTTGTTAATGGGGATAAGAAACCTCCATTTAGAAGACATACAATAACCAAAACTATAAATGTTTATCAACAGAAATCATAAGAAGTTATGTCGATCATCCTAAAGAGTGTTAAGGATGAATTAATACTCTATGTTATTAATCAATAATCACCCAATGAAACTTGGAAACTTCTTGAATCAATGCATGAAAGCACATGAATTTATATACTTATTCTTGAAATCATGACAACTCTCATGAAAGATGATGAAAACATTATTATTTTATTTATAAAATAAAAAACATAAAATCATAGTAATATGGATGTAATTATAATTTAATTCAAGCTCAAATTATCTATTTTAATATTAGATAAAATATCCATGAGAAATTTCAAAATTTTATTTCCATTCTTAACTCTAAGTATAATATAGGGAAAGACGTCCTTGATCTCTCTACCCTTTCATCTCTTCTCATTCAATAAGAACAAGAATTGACAATTTTATATTCTAAAGAGAATACCACTCAGGAACTTCTCACTCAAAATAATGTTCCTAAAAATAATAAAACCAAGTATTTAAATCAAAATCCTTCAATGCCAATAATAAATATTGGAGCAAGAAACCTATATATAGTAACTATAGATCCAAAATTAATAAAAATAGTAAACTTTGTAGTAAATTTAGTCATAAAAAGGAAATATTTATGTAAAAAAGGGACAAAACTAGAGAAACCCTAATAACAACAAAGGGGAAGAAATTAATCATAATCAACATAAAAATCAAAACCAAAATCAAATAGAAATCAGGGTAAAAATTCTAATATTATTATTCTTTATTTTGTTTTATTTCCTTCTAATGATAATGAATATATTTTAGATAGTGTTTTTTCACATCACATGACATGTTTGTCTGATATTTTATTTGATACTAAAAATATATATATGAAATGATATATTTATGTTATAATTAATTTTAAGAAGCAACTAAACAAGGGAGAGAAAATATGCATGTAGATTATTAAATGATGTTTTTATGTTCCTAAACACAAGAAAAATATTCTATCATGTTATCGGCTTACACACGATAATTTCATTATAAATTTTTTTAAGGATATATGGTGAACTAAAGATCATTTTTGTTCTCTAATTACTAAAGGTATTCAAAATAATGGTCTTTATATTTTTATTGATTTTTCTTCTACATCCTGAGTTTCCAATCAAATTAGAAATGAATGTCAATTATGGCATGAAAGTTTTGGACATGTTAATTTTATGAATCTTTATGATATGTTGAGACATGATATTATAATTGGATAACCTAAAATTTAAATTTATCATGAAACCTATGTAGGTTTCTTATGTGGTAAGAAACACACTCAACCTTTTTACAACCAACATGATGAAAACTCATCTCATCCTTTAGAAGTTATTCATACTAATGTTACAGGAAAACTTGAATTTTAATCTCTTCATTTAAATTTATTACTTTAACTTTTATTTATGATCAGACTATAATGATTTGGAATTATTTTATAAAGAAAAAATATGAAGTGTTCTCTAAATTTAAAGAATTTTAAAGCTTTTATTAAAAACTATTCTAACCTAAAAAAAATTAAGGGATTAAGAATTGAATATGGACTAGAATACACTATTAAATAGTTTGATTCATTTTTAATTTAATGTGGTATTTAAGATAGTTAATAACTCTCTATTCTCCATAACAAAATAGAATTGCTAAGAGAGAAAAAAATATTGTAATAGAAAAGTCTAGAACTATGTTGCAGTCAAAAAGTGTTCCTAAGTTTATTTGGGTTGAATCCATGAACACAAATATGCATAATATTAATAGAGTTCCTACTAAATATTTAAATATTTCTATTCCTTTGTAAAAATGGTATAATAAAAAAAATTGATTCATGAACACAGATGTACATAATCTTAATAGAGTTCCTACTAAATATTTACATATTTATATTCCTCTATAAAGATGGTATAATGAAAAAACTAAGTATTTATCACCTTAGGATATTTGTAAGACCTTATTTTATATCTATTTATAAATTCAAAGGAAATAAACTTGATCATACATCCTAATCTTGCATTTTTATAGGTTACAGAGGCATAACTAAAGGATTAATTGTCTATGATCCATCTAAATGACAAACTATTTAAAAAAATAATGTTCCAATTCTTGAAAATTAATTTTGTGAGCCTTTTTCATAACCCTATGAAGTTTATTTTTATGAATATACCTATACACTTATGTTCCACCTTATGAATAAGGAGATGTCTTAGAGGAAGATGCTCCAAGTTGGATAATTTTGAGTTTGAAGGGGGGCCTTCTCCATTTTGTATTCAATCTAAAATACCTAAATGGTTTGAATAGTTAATTCAATCTTATAATCTTGAAAATAGTAATAAAATTATGAAAACAAAGACTATCTAAACAAAATCTCAATAATCATAGAACTCAAAAATTGTATGAAAGTAATATTATCTATTGATTCTCATTGAATGCATAAATTATTACATAAAAGTATTTAAATAAATATAAACTTGAAATTTTAGCTGACATACATATTATCAAATATAAATAAATATCATTCCTAATAACATCCTTAAAGCCTTATGGGATGAAAGTACCACTGTTTGAATGGGACATCATGTCACCACATGCACATAATATTTCTTTCAAAGGGTGAATTTCAAATATGATGATCTACAATTATGAGCATATGATGAGGCCTAATTATTATACAATGATATTGATGAGCTTACTAAAAACCATTCAATTTTTTCAAACTTACTCCATCCAAAACCATTGACCTACTTGCCTCAGCTCTATTGACATCACTTTAATAGGAGGAGATAGGGAAAGGCTTCAACCCATATTATGCACGAAAGTGTAGGGGTATAAAAAGATTTAGAATAAACTTAAATATTGGGGTCTCATATATTTCATGGTGGGAATAACTAATAATGATGCTAATGTGGCCTAATATTTTTTAATGGCCTGAAACAAGTGCAAGGTGATCATTCATGGCATAAAAATCACTATTATAGAGGAGTTTATTAGGTACGTGACTGACATGTCTTATGAGGGGACTAAGTCCTTTAAGGACAAAACAAATAATAATTATCTACTTCAATGATTTTTTTAGATGAGTGCATTTGTGAAGACTAACAAGAGAGGCTTCCCCTAGGCAGACCTTCCTCATAATTGGCCAAAAATTTGTCTCCAGGTAACGCACTATATGACCATTGAGGGTAAATATACCTTGATCTTTTCCCATCATTTTTTGTTACTAAATCACTTTATAGTATATAAGATAAGCCTACCTTTCTTCCTATTTAAATATATTAAATGCATTACCTTGACTCACCATGTAAATAAGACCGACCCTATCCTACACCAAGGGCTAATTCTTCTCCTAGTCAAACATGGCCAAACCCTACAAGGGTAGAAAGTTCCCCAGAAGGGGATCCTCTGTTGAGGACTCTCAAGAAGACTCCTAAAATGAGGATACCACTTTAGGATCCTACCAACATTTTAATATCACCCCAAGCCAGTCTTTCTAAATCCCCTACCAACAACCTTCCCCTCAAGCTTTTCATACCCAAACCCAAGCTGACCACCCTTAATAAGGGAAATTCTAGGAGACCACCTGAAAGGGTAAATCCATTATATCATAGGCAATGAATAGTTATAAGGCATAGGTGGATAATTCCAATTCCAAGATGAAGGAGGTAGGGCTAACCATCACCAATATTATACAAGAGTGGAACACCCTTCATAAGTAGGCTAAACCTACTATGTAGTCTTTCATCCTAGCCTCCAATCCTACTCAAAACCATGTCAAATAATTTTTTAGGATAACTGAAACCCCCCTACCTAGTCCTCCCAAATTGACCCCCATAAAGAAGACTCCCCTACAGGTCCAAAGGCAAAAGAGGCCACGTATGATTCTTCTAGGAGAGGCAACAAAAGGACCTAAAAATTGTACATGGGATAAGATCTCAAAGGTTAAGCATGATATCCCTATAAATAATCTTGAAGAGTAGAAATACCCACTGGAAGGACCCACCTCCTAATCTTTGATATTTTTATTTTCCCTACTTTTAGTTTAGTATAATTTATTTTTGATGGGCAACCTTATTTTGGCATGTTGATACTTTTGTATTTCACTTTTACAGTTCTAGGATCCCTGTAAAACCTAGTTTTTTACCCTATCAAATAAAAATATATATAAATAAATAAAAACCAATCTAAAACTAACTGACCCATGCTATTTTTAACATTTACTATTTTTAGTAATTTTCATCCTTTAGCAAGTTTTCTAATTGCTATTTTTAATAAATTTTTAATGCAAAATTAGTTGCACCTAAAAATATCAACATATCCTCTATAAAATAAAATTAACCTGATGGATGAATTTCAACTCGATTCATGTTTGGTAACAAAAATATTATTTATATATAAATGGAAAAATCTCAAAAAAATATTAAAACATATTTTCACATCCTTAGATGGTCACTTATGGCCTCCAAAAATTTCTATAAATGTCCCTAACTAGATAGAGTGAGTTATGACTAGATTAATAAATTCAACACCATTGTTTTGGCATGAAATATAGATCAAATGGACTTACAAATCAAAATTTATGGCATGGATTGGATTTAACATCATTTTCCTTTAGTTAAAAATAACTCAACTCTTATGAGTTTCCCTAATTACACTCCTATTATTTATTCTTGTCAATTTTTATCATCTCCTATTATAAAATCCTAGTGTTTTATCCATGTTGTAGTCCTTCCCATTATACTAAATACATGTTATAACTTCCTTGTCTTATGTTCATTGTCTTCTTATCCAAAAGTTGTACTATATTTTATTTCTTATTTCTTGGTACCAGTTGAATCCAATCCACATCTTCATCTCCTTCATATTCACCATCTTCTCCATGAAAATAATATAAATCTATAAAATTAAATATTGGATAGATATCAAAATTATATGGTAAACTCACCTCATAAGCATTGTCATTGATTTTATTCACAGTTATGCATGGACCAATTTCATTGTACTTCAACTTGTTGTATGTTCATTTGAGAATTATTTATTTTATAAATACACCATTACAAAATATCTTTCTTTAATTACATTACCTTCTTGTTACATCTAATATTTATTTATGGTTTTCATTAATTTTTTGTGTCTTTCTTCTTAATTCTTCAAGTAACTATTATATTTGCTTTACAAATGCTTTTACATCATCACTAACTCATCCTGTAATTGGTAACTACACCAAATATAAAATATCCATAGGATTTATACCATAAAAAATTTGAAATTTTAATTTTCCTATTGATCTATTTATTAAACTATTATATCCAAACTCATCTTGTGGTAAAGCCAAGTCCATTGTTTGGGTTTTTGTCCAACTATCCACCTTAACAAATTTCCCATGCTCATGTTTACTAATTTTTTTTGTCCATATTTTTATGGGTGTATGCACTACTAAATTTTATCTTAGTTCATAATTTATTGCATAGAGTCGTATAAAAATGAGTTAGAAATTTTATTTTCATATCTAATGTAATGGTTTTTGGAACTTCATGCGATATAACAACATCCTTAGAAAGTAATTCTAAAAATATAGTGACATCATTGATTTTATAACATGAAATAAAATTAACCATCTTATAAAATATGTTTACAAAAAATTTAATCATTACCTCTCAGTGGGTTTGTAAAGTCCAACACAAAGTCCATACTCAAATATTTAAATGGTCCTCTTGGAACTAGTAATGGCATGTATGACCTTGTATTTTATGGATGGAATTTATCCACTTGGTACACCTTTCATATTGAAACATACCTTTCCACATATATCTTCATATTTAGCCATAAATATTTATCTTAGACCAAATATATTCTCTCAGTATTACCAAAATGTCTAGCCAAACCACAACTATGTAGTTCTCTTATAATATTGTCTCTTAGAGACCTAACTAGAATAATAGTTGTTTTCCATTGAAGAGATGACCATCCTATAAAATATTCTTATCAAAAATTTTACTTGTCTCACCTAGTAATGGATTCCTATATTTCTCAAATATCTTTTCAAAATCTTGATTAATATCATTTAGTTCCTTAAGAACTTTAAATAGAGCTACTTCACTCATCATAATAGTTAATAGTGCTACTATCCTACTCAAATCATTAGTTAATTGATTCTAATTTCCTAATTTATACATCAAAATATAAGTATATAACTTTAATAATGACACACACTTTGCTTATCTACTATTTAGCTTATTTTGAGTGTTTACATACTTCAACGACTCATGATATGTAAATAGGATAAACTCCTTAGGCACAAGGTAATGCCTCAAATGTCTTAATGCTTATAAAATGGCATAAAAATAAACATCATATGTGGAATACTTATTTATTACCTCATTTAATTTCTCATTGAAATATGTTATTGGCCTTCCTTATCAACTCAACACAACATGAATTCCCACTTGTGAAGCATCAAAATCCACCTCAAACACTTAGTTAAAATATCTTAATATTGAAATAGGTGTTTCTATAATCTTCTTATTCATCAATTGAAAACTCTCTTTTGTTATATTTTTAAAAATATTTTTTTTCCTCTCATGAAATTTTCTATTGGTCCAATCCTACTACTAAAATTTTTAATGAAATTTCAATAAAATTTTTCTAAACCATGCAAAATTCTTACCTTTTTAATGTTGTTTTGAATATTAAACTGCAAAATTACCTTTACTTTTTATTTATCCATTCTGACACCATATACTAAAACTATAAACCCCAAAAATAACAATAAAAAAATATTCTTCATAAACTTGCACTTCTTTAGATTTTCATAAAACTTGTCCCTTTTTAACCATTCTCAAAGTCCTTATGTGCTCTTATTTACTCTTACTGAATATCAAAATAAACTAAAAACTTACCAATGTAGTTCCAAAACACAATGTTTATCACCCACATAAACATGTTGGGTGCATTATATAATCCAAATGGCATCAACATCGACTCATATAACCCATACCTTGTCTTGAATTTTGTATTCCATTCATCTCCTCATGAATCCAAATCTAATAGTATACACTTAGATAAATCTTGGTAAATTATTTTTCTCATGAAAACACATCCATTATATTATATAAATTGAGGTATATGAAATATGTATTTTATAGTTAGTTTAATGATTTCTCTACTATCTACACACATCCTCCATGTAACATATTTATTTGGAGTTAGCAATGTCAATGTTACACATGGACTCATGCTCCCACTTACTAAACCCTTTATCATGAATATAGTAAGATATTTATTCAATTATTAATGTTGTATTGGACTTATCCTATAAGTTTCTTGATTGGGTAGAGTTAACTCAAGAATAAAATCAATATGATGATGAATGTCTCTGTTTGGTTGTACACTATCTGGTATAACATCTGCATATTATTTCAACCCTATTTATGTTTTTTCTAATATTCACACCACCTATGTGTCTTGATTATTTTATATTAATTTATGAAAAAAACTTTCCATATTCATGTATTTCATAAATTATTTTGTATAAAACATGATTTCTACCTACCCTTATTTATTATGAGGTAATAAAAATACCTTTGTAGCACCATTCTAGAAAGTATATGTATTCTTTTCTCCATCATGAAACATTTTTATGTCATATTTCCATGGTGTTGATAATAACACATGGCATGCATCCATTAAAATAAAATCACATAAAAATTAATCTTTGTGATATTTTCTTATATAATATTTGATTAAACACTTTTTATCTACTATAACTTCATTCACTTTATAAACTTTGAAATATGATAAGGTAAAGGTTTTTTTCACATTTCAAACCTAGTTTATCTACAATTTATTTAGAAACCATATTTTCACAACTACCACAATATAATTAATTTACATATATTACCTCCTAAAGTGAATCTTGTTTGAAAAATATTGATTCATATCCATGCATCACCTTCCTTATTCTACACCTATTCTTTCCCTAGATAAATCATTGTTCTCCTCTTCATGAAATTTTATCTAATATATATTGCTAAAACATCTATATTTGGATCATCTATCTCAACCTAAAATAAATTAACTCTTGGGTTTTCCTCTTAACTCTTTTATTGTTCATGGTAGTGTAGACATTCAATGTGTGTCTTTCTTATCCACATTTGTAACAAACATACGACATGCATTGATTTGGAAAACACTCTCTAGTACCATAATAGCCTTGTCCTCAATAAAATCATATTATTATTTATTGGTATTGAAACCATTTCCTATTATATTCCTACTTTTATTCACCATTAATAAATCTTCCTCTAGTGGAATTAAACCCACCTCATCCAATTATTAGAGGTGATTTTCCTCTTCTTTGCCTAGTTGATCTTATAAAATCCTATTTGTTTGTTTTTATTCTACCTTTAAATATGATTGATAAGCCTAATCCATACAAAGTATTATATGAATGATGATTTCATCCCAAATATAAAACTTTAAACCATTTACATACCTTTCAGCCATTTATTATTCTATTTCATCGTATCCACTCATATTGAAAGCTTATGAAAATCATTTATATACTTTGTATGTTGTGATCCTTTTACCTTAATGTTGGAAAAAAAATCCACCATTGGTAAATGGTATATGTAAAACCAATGCATATTCATTTAGGTTTTTCTAGTGGTCTAGAATATTTTTTGGAGAAATTAAGATAACTTTGTAAAATTTAAGGTAAAGTCAATCTAACTTGTTTCTTGTAAAGTCTATCAAAACCCTTGGTAATGTCTTGTCAAGTGAGTCAAGTTCATGGTCTTAAAATTAATTTTAAGTAATTTAAAATGATATTGGATAAATTAAATTTTCTCATAAATAAATTAAATCTCATTTTCTTATTCTCACATTATTTTTTCTTTGTGATTGCTATCAAACATCTTCAAAGCATGGAAAAAGTGCAAAATGTATATTAGCACATTTAGTTACTTATGTGAAGGTCTTTTGGAAGACTCCACTGATGTAATAAGGATTTAATAAGTTATTCACAACATTAAATATCCTTAATAAATCCAAAACCATTCCAAATATTAGCTCACAGGTCCAAAAATGGCAAAAGTTTCTTTTGTTTCTCCATCAAGCTAGTTGCAAGCTAGCAAGGGCTATTTTTAAATGTTTGGTTCATGAAGGAGATGAAGAGTTTATTAAAATTATAATATATTAATATAGGTTATAATATTACATAAATATTACATTTATTAATTTTATGTTACATGGGGCTTAACTTTATGAACCATCGTTAAGAAGGAAAAGTGTTATAAAACACCAGTAGCTCAGTTTCTGGAAATATGATTGCATTTTTTGAGATATTTGTTGAAAATGAATTTTTTTTAGATATTATTGGGAATAAATAACCCTAATACACCTTAATAAATCAAAATTTTAATGAAATCAATGGTAAAAGGTGCAAGTACAAGTTGTAGGGTTTCAAGAATGCAAGGGAAAGAGTCAGAAAAGGGTTTTTTTTAAGAGGTTTAAGTGATTAATTGATGGTATAAAATTGTTATAATTATTATAATGGATAATAAATATTCCAATTAAAAATTATTTATTTATTTATGACTCATAAAAATCAATAAAATTCCAAAACTGAAACTTACAATCATGCAAAAATGAGGAAATGCAAGTTAAAAAACACTAAAAATTGCATAACTTGATTTTTACTAACTAAAATCTCATTAAAATTGATATGGAGGTATTTTATTATGTCCTTTAATGTTTATATCTGGTTTAATATCCTTATACTCTATGATGAGATATAATAGATGAAAACATAGGTCTATACCATGAAGGAAATTAGGGCATGGATGGAGTGTGAAATTAGTGTTTCAAAACTTTTTAAGGGAATAAAATTATATTATATGGTGTATTATTATTTTTAATGTCTTAATACATGTTTATATAATTAAAATAAATTCAAAATAGGTTTAAATCACTAAAAACCATCTCCATGCAACCATGTAGGCAGCAAGCAGGCACTTTTTGGTGAATTTTTGTTTGAGAGTTTTGTGAGCTATTTTTATGATTTCAAAAATTATATATGTCTTACCCATTTATACCTCTCTAATTATCATATTATAACCCATTTTATACTACCAAATCTAAATCAGGGTTTCTTGAGTAATAGAAAGCATAAAATGGAAATTTGGAAGTTGTATGTGTAGTTTAGAGATGAAAATTTGTTTGAAGGTATTTTATATCTTTTTTATTATGTTAAAATACTCATTATATTCATCCTATATTCAAATAATTAAATTTCATCAAGTTTTATCTTCTCACTGTGTATTTGATAAGCTTGTCAAGATGGAGAAGATGGAGATATCCAAGAAAGATAAGTATAAAGAGCTACGATTGTTCATCATAAATTATATTATCATCAAGTATATTGAATGAGTACCTCAAAAAATAATAAATACATCCACTTACTCCTATTCCAATTTGGAGGAAGAATAGCCATACAATAAATAGCTCCATCAATGCATATAAATCTTCAACAGACTTTGCCAAGTCAATCACTTGTGTTCTTTGGCATTTGGAGATCAATAAGAGGTCAAGGGTTTTTGTTAAAAAATTATTCAAGTGTGTAATGAGTCTTAAAAATCACCAAGAGGAAATTTTCTCTATCTCCTATGCCAAGGCCATGATTAAAATTTTAAATCAACATAAAGAAGCCTTCAAACAACCTTATCAAGGTGGAGAAGCATCATGGAAGAATGGAGGAGTTATTTAAAGACTTGAACAATAATTGAAGGTTTATATTCATTTAGGAGACTTATTCATCAATAAAAACTTACAAATAACTCACTTATATGCCTCCTTGGATCTATTTGAGGAAGTTGAGAGAGAGAAACATGTAAGCAAGAATATAGATACATAGGTGGGTCAAAATCTAAGAGAAAAATAGGATGGTTAAAGCCACTCACTTAAAATATGGAGATTCTCAAATAAAATTAATTATTTATTCAAAAAGAGTAAATGAAGATGATTAAGACCTATTCAAGCATTTATTACCATCAATTCATACAAGGAGACCAATTCCTATCAAGATAGGTCATGAATGAGAAACTATGAATTATTTAATGCATTAAAATTAGCCTACCTCTACCTCCTACACCATTTTACAAGAGAAAGAGTTGAAATCTAGCATGTAATATTTAAAATTCTAGTAAGAAAGGAAGAGAGAGTGATGACTAGGCATGATTACTCATCCCTAGTTTGAGCTGGATTTATCTCCTCTCTCCTAACTCCATTTTCTATATGTATGTTTATTTTTTGAAAGAAGATAAGGATTATTATTTTAGATATGGAAAACCCCTACAAAATGTTTTTACTACATCACCTTTGGAAACAATAAGAAGCTAATTTTTTCCTTGAGTTTTAGGTTGTTCATGAAGTGTGTGCCTCATGTTCATTGATGTAACTTAGTGAATGATTGATTTTCCTCTATTTATGTCTAAATTTTTCAAATTTATACAGCATATATGGATTCTTTCAAGTCATATCAAGTGTCTAAGTCTGATTTCTACCTAATTTGGAATTGAATTCAACTACTGTTCATTCCTTCCATGCTAGTGTGAATGTTTATCAAGACCTTTTTATGAAGTATTGATGTAAGACTCATCACATGAAGATGAAGTTAGTGTGCAAGTTATTTACTTTCAAAAGTGTGTCAATTATAGGCATAATTAACTTTAACATCGGTGCATCACCCCAAATTTTTAATTTTCATGTTTAATTTCAGTTTGAGTATTTCTCCTTTTACCCTTCTCTTATTAAACAAATCACTAAATTAGAGAGTTTAAAATGAATTAGGTGAGTGTAGCAAAGGTTATTATCCCTTAATCTAGATATTATCTCAAATATAATGTCTTTCACACCTTGGATAGTTTCCATTGTGTCAATAGGAGTGAGAAAGAGCACACATTCTTATTAGGGTTAACTCTTAAGTGATAATAGGGCTATGCAAAAACTCTATTGGAATTTTGTATTACAACACCTTTAAACCAGCAAGAAGTTGGTTTTCCTTCACTACTAGGTTTTTAATGAATTTTGTGCCTCATGTTCATTGATTTAACTTACTGAATGATTGATTTTTATATGTTTATGCCTATATCTTTCACCTTTATACAACATATAAGAATTCTTGAAGGCCATATCAAGTGTCCAAATCTAATTTCTACTTAGTTTAGAAGTGAATTCAACTAGTGTTCATTCCTTCCATGGTACTGTGAATTTTTATCAAGACCTTTGTATAAAATATTGTGTAAGAGTCATTACATGAATATGAAGTGAATGTGTGCAAGTTATTTAGCTTCAAAAGTGTGTCAAGTATAAGCATAATTGGTTATAACATTGGTGCATCACCCTGAATTTTAAATTTTCAATTTTCAAGTTCAATTTCAATTTGATTATTGCTCTCTTTACCCTTTTCCTAGTCAATAAATCACTAAATTAGAGAGTTTAGACTGAATTAGGTGAGGGTACCAAGGGGGCCAACCCTGCATCTAGATATTCTCTCTAATATAAGGCTACCCACACCTTGTAGAGTTTCCATTTTATCAACAAAATTGAGAACAATCACGCGTTTTCCTTAGAGTTAACTCTTGAGTGATAACACTTAAATTTTAGAATCCTATGTATAGGTTTTGTGCATAATCCTTAGGAAAATATTAATCCCTCAACATATTCTCCATATTTTTCCACATTTTAATCTTCTCTTTAACCTTTATTTATGTCTTTTTCTACATGTGATCCCACCAAATCATTGCATGACCCTTCAATTTCATGTATGAAATTTTAATTTCTTATCTTATCTTGAGTTTTCCATTCAAAAAACTTATCCATGTTGTTTATCCAATTTATCAACTCCTCTAGTTTTTAATTACCTCCATAATATAGAACTTCAACTTTGATTCTTTTGTTCCTCCCCTCTATATACCTAACCATCATCTCTCACATTGATAGTGGTTTTTATCATTCCTCTTCTTATTTAATTTCATCTTCATGATTTATTTATTCCTTCATTTCATCTTACACTTGTCTTTATCTTTGATTTGATACAATTGTAGGCAATTGTTCCATTTTCCTCTATAGCTCTTGCATAGTACTATTCATCTATGTAATTCATCCTCATCTTCTTATCATACTTACACCTATTATGCAATCATATATTACTATCCAAAAATATGATTTAAAAACTCAATAACAATTCAAAAATATATTACTTCCAAGATTCAAACCTAGCTATGATACCAGATGATAAAAACGTAGACTAGCTAAGCAAAATAACAATAGGCATAAAATTCATAAATTTCATGAAAATAATCTTCTCTATTGATTTTCATTGAATGCATAAATTGTTACATGATAATATTCAAATAAATCTCAACTCAAAATTGGATTTGATAGGCATAATTAAAAAATCTAAATAAATATGAATATACCTAAATCTAATTGAACCATGTTATTTTAATATTTTCTATTTTTAGTAACTTTCATCGTCTATCAAGTTTTTCAACCACTATTTTTAGTAATTTTTGTATACAAGCTTGAAAGGGCCTAAAAATATTCACATATCTTCCAAACATTGAAATTAACCTAATTTATGAATTTAAACTCAAGATCATGTCCAATTAAAAAAATTACTCTATTTATAACAATGGAAAAATATTGAAAATATATATTAAAATGCAATTTTAAAACCTTATATGATCACATATTGCCTCCAAAAAAGTTATGAAATTTTCCCTAACTAGATAGAGTAGTTATTGTTGAGTTAAAATTTATTATACATTTGTTTTGGTGTGAAAAAGATCTAAAACATAATTACAAAACAAAAGTTCTAGGATCTTGAAGATAAGCCTCTACATCATAAAATGAATATAAGTCACCATACTTATCATTCTTAAATGATTCTTTATAAATTTTAATCCCATTTTTTTGGTGAATCCATTCAATATGATAGATGGAAATATGTTATTCAATATCAATATAAAACCTTAATTAAAAATTAGACTTGGGATATTTTTCCTCCTCATAAAATAAATATTTCTGGTTCTAAATGGTTTTATAAAATTAAATATTACTCAATCGAGAAAATTGACAAATCTAAATCTAGGTTAGTTTCTTGAGGATTTACTCACAAACCTAGTATTTATTATGTTGAAAACTTTCTCCTATGGTAAAAATTAGTATTGTTAGCTTACTTATTGTTTACATAGCTCAAAACAATTGGGAAATATACCAAATAGATATAAAAAATGGTTTATTGAATGGTGACTTAGAAGAAAATATATTTATAACTCAACCAAAATGTTTTAAATAACCTAACAAAGATCATTATATATATATATATATATATATATATATATATATATATATATATATATATATAATTGTATGGTTTAAAATAAGCTCCTCTAGCTTGAAACTCTAAAATCATAAGCTTTTTAAAATAATTAATTTTTTCCAATTGTTAATTTGATAGTGTTCTCTTTGAAAAATTTTAAAAATTTAATATTATCTTAATTGTGTTATATGTATCTTATCATATCATTACTAACAGTCAAAATAATTTGATTCTTAAATAAAAATTTAGAATAAATCAATAATTTGAGATGACTGATCTAGGCATGATTCATCATTTTCTAGTCATTGATGTATTTCAAGATAAAAACTCCAATTTCATAGCTCAATCTCAATACGCACATAACCTTATTGTTAAATTTAATATGATTGATTTTAAGCATGTTTCTAAATTGATTCAAACTGTTTTGAAAATTGATCCAAAAGATGTATGTGATAAAGGTAATCCTAATTTATATAGATAATTACCTTGAGGTTTGATTTATTTAACTATTATGAGACCAAATATTTTATATGTTGTATGTGTTGCTTCTATATTCATGCAAGATCAATATCTAGATCATTATAAATTTAAAAAATAATACTTAGGTATATCAAAATATGTATTAGTTTTGATTTATATTATTTTTATATTAATAATGCTAATCTACATGGTTATTTTTATGTTGACCATGTTGGTGATGTTATAGATTCAAAATGTACTTCTTGATGTGTGTTTAAGTTTGGTGAAGGTGTTATTACTTAGAGAAAAAAAATTAACTTATTTTTTATCTCCTCTACAGAAGCAGAGTATATAAGTATTATGGAAGCTACTAAAGAAGAAATGTGGTTTCAAATTTTATTAGAATAAATCCATATAAGTTTATCTCATAGCAAAAATCTTATTTGTGACAATCAAATTTTTATAGCAATGGTAGAAAATCTAGTTTGGAATCAAAGAACATGGCATATTAGAGTTATGTGTACTTTATTTGATAAAAAGTCCTCAATATTGATATTGATCTACATTTTTTTCCATATATGATCAACTGGAATATTTTGTACTACAAAAACATTCAAATTTAAAACAATACTAGGCCTCTCAAAAACACCATTGAGGGGGAGTGTCCATGGAAATGTCACTTCCTAATGGCAATGTGTTCCTTTTCATCTCTATAATTATTTTATATTATAAAACCATTGTAAAAATATACCCTATGTGATTTTACATTGTACTGAGTAATATATCATGTTTTGTAATGGAAGTCTTTATGTCATAACAGGATCCAAATGCTTGTAAGCATTTACATGGGAAACTTTGGGATGTGAGCCCACGGTAACACTTTCCTAAATCACCATATGAGGTTTCTGGATTGTAATTAATTTTTAATAAAAAATTGATATTTTCATAATGAAGGTGTCTAAAACATTCAAATGTTACATGCTAGACTAAACTCATCATGGATGGTTTATGGATGGTAATTCTTTTTGTATACAAAGGTGACTATGAAATGTATCCCAACTAAAAATTAAGGGGGAGTGTTGAAACAATAACATTTATAGGGTTAAATTATATCCCACATTATTTCATAAATCAAATAAATAATATATATACTATTTACAAATCCAAATATTTAAAATTTGGTACATGCAAGTAAAAAATTATTTTGATTACTTTAAACAAGTGGATCAATTGGTTGCAAATGTCCACACACTTTATAGAGGTATTTTAACCTTTGGTTAAAAATTAATTTATATTATTATAACATCATGATTTATGTAAATAATGGTATCCAAGTTTTATATGAATAATTATGAGGAAGTGAGGTGAAGATATAATTTAATGTGTTTGTAGATGTTTCTTAACTAATACAATAATCTTTATGTGTGTTTTACCTCATAGAAGTTTTCCCATGTTAAAATTGTGTAATGTGCCTTCTCTTTATTTATTGTGTTATTTAATTGGTATTTCATACTATGTATTTATTAACTAATTAATTTATCTCTGATTTATATTATATAAATGTTATATTCCAAATGTTGGTTATTCTAAAAAAATATTATTTACAAACCCTAAAATGGAAAGATAAAAAATAATTGGAACTAATCCAATAATACACTCCCACATACAAATCCTAAAGTCAAAAGGGTATAAGCAAATTTATAATAAGATGAAGATTCACCAATATGTTTTACCTAAAATTGGAATAATGTGACACCAACCTTTCAATTAGATCAAATCTAATATAATATAATTTGACTATGAATTAGTATAAAAAGCTCAAAATATGATTTGACAACTATGTTTGTGACAATCAAGTTTGACAAGTACAATGATAAATTCAAGAGGATAGAGAGAAACTTAGTTTATTCATCACACTTTCTAGATATGTGTAGGTTGATTGGTTCACTTGAATATGTGTGTAGTTATTGCATATTTCTATTTCCAAATCTGGTGATAGCTTCTAACTTGGGACAATATTCTTAAAAGAGGGACAATAGTCACAATCAATCTTGATCCCAATGCTAAATCTTGTCCTTGAAGAAAACTAATTTCTTACAAGTTATAGGTGATTTCTAGATTTAGCTAACATCAATAGACTTAGTATAGGAACACCATTTGATATTAACCCTAATGGGTCGATCATGTTCCTATGGAAAACTAAATTTTGACAACTATTTTCTAATTTTGGATTGGGAAAAGATTAATAGAAGTAAGACATAGTTAATTAGGCAAGAGTTAGGGAATTTTGTGAAATGGATTGATTTGGATTGAAATTGGTCAATATTAGTTGAAACACCATGTGTTTCACTACATTTCCAAGTTTTAATACATTTCCAAAGCCCCGAAGAGGGCTCAAAATTAAATGTATTTCTCCCACTTATGTTTTTGTGTGTGTTTGAAATGGTGATATGCATATCTATATCATATTTATCCTAGCTTATCTTTGGCACAAGCATTCAAATGTAATAATAATTTAGATACATATATAATAATTCAATGAAATCAATGTGTAACTTTATAAAACTCTTGAAAACATTAGAATGCTTGTAAATTCTTCTTAGAAACTCTATTTATATAGGAATATTTAAGAATTCGAATTAAAAACTTATTGGCACACACAATGGACCCAAAATACCTTAAAGGGGATCCAAAATAAATGATTAGAAAGCGGAGATGTGTCTAAGTATAAATTAAAATATCAAAATCAAATACAATCGAGAAGGGGATAGGATATAAGATAAGATATGGGATTTTTATGATATCTTGTCAAGGGCTCAAAATAACCTTGAAAATACAAAAGGGTTTACAAAATCTATATTTTTAAATTTTACTATAGAAATGTGGGTGGAAAAGAGGGTCATAAAGTCATATAAAATCAAAAATTAAAAATGGCATGCTTAAAATACATGCACTTTTAAGAGCTCAATTATTGCCTACAATCCATATAATCAAAGTGGCTAAAATAAACTATAAAACAAGTGTTGTGCCAAATTTATAATTTCATAATTATAAATTCAATGATTAAATTAGTTAAATGAGTAATGTCTTTACATTAAGTGATGTTGAATAACCTAGGAATTATCCTATGAGCCCAATATGTTTCTCCCCACTTTCATCTTTAGCTACAAGTTTAGGTAAATTGTTTGTGTGGTTGAAGTTCAATAATTCTCAATAGCCTAAGAACTATTACCTCTTTAGTAGTGATGGGTAATGTATCTTCCCAACCCATGGTATTTCCTTAGTACATAAAATGGGGAATCATCAGCTCCAATTATCCAAATGCTTAGGTAGGGAAAAAAATTATCCAATGCTTCAACAAGGAATGATCATCTCCAACACATCACAAGGAAACGTAGTTCACCCATATACATATTTTTTTCCTATCTCTTTATTTTAAAAAATATAGATATTAGATTTCATTTTCATATATGGACATTTATTTATACATGTCTATTACATTTTTTATTTGAACAAGTTGAAAATTTGGTTCCTCTCCCAAAGATAAAGTGTGTGTTAGAGGTACAATCCACTGAGAGGGGGGGGTGTGAATCAATGGTGGTAAATAATCCATTTCAATTTCAAAACCCTTATAAATACTTAAGAATTAAATAAAATCATTCATGAAGCACATATATCATTCATATTAGTGAACAATGAACATAATGCAATATCACATACACAACATAAGATCTATGTGGGAAACCCTTTTCGGGAATAAAACCCAGTCTCAAGCCTACAAACACATGGAATATTGTCCTACAAGATGATCAAAAATAAGAAACTAATAAATAACCTTGGTAAAGTCCTTTTGACCTAAGGCCTTTATTGAAATAATAGTTCCACAAGGAGAACCTAACCCTAAGATGATCAATTCCTTCTTACCACTTGTTTGGCCAAGTCCTTCTGACCTAAAACCTTGATTAAGTTTGTCTGACTAAGAAACTACCCCTAAGGAAGATCATGTCCTTTATACCATAATTTAAATGAACACTTCAACCCTAGAAATAATGTCTTGAACACTTGATGATGGACATTTGATTATCTAACAACTTCACAAAATCTCTCTAACTCATATAGGCCTCTCACATAGGCATGCTACAATCTCTCTCCTTCTCCACTTAAACAATCCTCATATGCACACTCAGATATATTTACACAAATAAAAAATACTAAAACATTATAATTTCAACAGAAACATGATGTATATATCATACTCATCAACCTAATAGCCAAGCACTCTCACTCTCCTCTACTTTCCTTCACTCCAAGTCTCTCACATACAAGTCTAGAAAACAACACATTTATTTCCACCATATATATATATATATATATATATATATATATATATATATATATATCAATAATTAATTATCAATCCCATAATAATTCATATCATCCATAATACATGCCTTCACCCTTAAGGCATCTCACATGGGTCACACTTAAGCACAATCCACTTTCAAATAGGCCTAAATCACTTTTAGATCTTATGGAGACCCATTCAGCTCTTTGACACTTCTCTGAGCAAACAAAGAACATAAGAACATTTTCCAACAACATTAAACCATTCCACATGATCTATAGGTCTTTCTTAAACTCCAACATCCATCATAGTAATCTTTACTTAAGCACAATTTGTTCAAACACTTCTCTGTACACATAGTCATTATGAGCAAACACATAATCACCTTCTAAGCCTTTATTTATATTGTAGATGATTGTTAAAACCTTAATAATGCACATAAATAATCTTCATGTATTATATAATTCTCCCAAATATCCAATTCACCATGAAACATTGAAATATCATCTATGTGAGCTCAAATACTCATTTTGGGTCACTTACAGTCCATGCACAAACACATAGTCAACTTTTAATCTTCATAACTATGATTGTACATATTTTTAGATATTTTAATCCATAATTACATATGTACATTGGAATTTTATACCACTTTTATTTTTACTGAATGATCAAATTCATCTTCTATCTAGATTTGTGGAAATTTTACTAAGCATTGGTTTTTCTCTTAGCAAATTCAAATATTCAAATGGTGATGGTCATAGTTAAACCTCAAACACTATAATCACATCTCATGTCATCTCAACATTAGATAAATATTTAACCAATGATACTCTTTGATATTTAACACATAATCATAAATTCTTAATCTTTAAACCTTAATCACTTTGACCTCATCTCGTGCAATCTTGTCATGTTGACTTATCTCGCAGCGTCAATCTATGCAGATCAACCAAGTCTTTAACTAGAAATTATCACCATTAAATTAATCTATATGAACACATTATATCCATTATATATTTATCTTATAAATTTTATTATTATTTAAACCTTTAACACTTCTTACCATTTTGATCAATATGCACCATTAGATCATGCTCTATACAATTGCCCACGCACAGTTGGATCTTCATTTGGTCTTGATCTTTAACTATGTTAACCAATGAACACGTTGAACTATTTGACTTCCTACACACCATATATCTTAATTTTATGAAAAATTTTAAGCCATTGGATCTCCACTAGGTATATATATTTAACATCATGAAAATTGACAAAGTATGTGGACCAATTGCAATAAGCCTGGAAAGCCTACTTTGGACCTCAATAACTTCTTCTACACTTAGATGCATGATCTCAAATTTGTACCATATGATCTCCTCAAATAGGAGAATATATCCATTTAATAAGATTAAATATAACCTTTGAAAATTAAACATATATCACCATTAAAATTCCTTCTCAAAATCTTCTGTCATAGAGCCAACTATGCTTAGAACTTGTTTTGGAGACCAACTTTGAACATGTAGCTCTTTTGACGTGCTTTAGTGCATGATATAAAATTTAGTGTAAATAAACTAGGATAAAAACTCAATAAACCAATATGATCACCTTCTCTTATAACGTCCACACATGTGAGAAATTCCCTTATCAAAATGCTTACTTGGCTCTTTTTTGCCTTACACAAATTTGTTTAAGTATGGGAAAACATTGTAAAAATACCTGGGAGCCCAACTTTTCACCCACATATATTTTATTGTGATTAGATTCATGATATAATATTTATAAAATATAAAATAATTAAAAATTTCATCACAACCATATGACCAACTCCCCCTAAATCATCCACATGTGCTAATGGTGATGTCAGCAAACTACCTACTCATATTTTCTACCACCAGACCTAAACTATCTAGATGAAAATTATGGATTACTAGATGAATTCCACTTATGTAAATAATATCTCAAAGCATAGATAACATCTTAGGTACATCTTGAAGATGATCTAATCATCATACTCATCCTTGAACATATCTAATCATGCCAAAGCTAAAGATCAACCAAGCCTCATTTAAGCACACTAGGAAAAGCACATTACACAGTTTGTCATTGTTACTTAGGCTATCAAAGCACTTCATCCACTCACTAGGACACCTCCATAACATCACCATGACATCACTAATAATTCTCTAATAAACTCCCCATTTTTCATTTATGTCAACAAACATCATATATAGTAATATACATCTCACCTTCATTTTCTCTCAAAGCACTCCCATAATAGGAACTTTCTCTCCCTTTGACACAATGACAAAGTGGGCACCAAATAATCTTGAGGACCTAAAAAGAATATTAAATAGGAAAGGACCATATTATAAAGATGATACAAACTCCCCCTTACCTTGAGCCTACTTTTACTTGCCTTGACAACTTCCTCTTGCTCCATGCTAACATGCTCTTTAACAAAGCACTGCAACCAAAGAAGATAGAACACACAAAACACTAAAAATTAATGGAACTTACCAAGAAACATCTGAGAGGAAATCCACCTAAGATTTTTTTATCCATTTCACCTTTTGAGCATCTTCATATGTCCACACTCCTTGAATAACCACCACACAAGCTTACAAACCCTCTCTCTCAAGCCACCATAAGGACTATCAACACTGCAACTATAATATAGCCTATTTAAAAACCTTTAGAGCAAGATCATAAACTTTTTTCTCCCCCTTAACCATTGACCTTATATTGATTCATAGAGAGAAATGACACCTAAGCTATGTCTTAGATACTTAAATGTAGCTTTTGACAATGGTTTGCTTATAATATATGCAACCTACTCTTTTGTAGGTACATGCTCCAACTTAACACATTAATTAATCACTTGTTCTCTCAAGAAATTATATCTAATAATAATTTCCTTATTTTTTGAGTTCATAACAAGATTATTTGAGATACTAATTACACTAGTATTGCCATAATAAATAGGACAAGGTCTATTTTTTTGTACCTTATAATCCTCCAAAGTTTGTTTCATCAATATGACTTAAGTGAAACAAGATAAAACTACTATATACTCAACTTATACAATTTATAGAGACACCAAGGCTTACTTCTTACTTAGCCAAGACACCAAAAATTCCCCAATGAATAATAACCTACCACTAGTACTCCTATCATCTGCACATCCTACCCAATATGTATCAATATATGATTTCAAAGATAATTCTTTACTCCTAGGATACCATAAACCATACTCTATGGTGACTTTGAGATATCTCAATATCCTTTTGGTAGCTTTAAAGTGAGATTATCTAAGGTTAGCTTGAAACCTTCTTACAAGACCCACTACTTACATGATGTTAGGCCTAAAAGTAGTAAATTACAAAAGACTTCTAATCATAGATCTATACAAATTTTGATAAAATTTTGGTGAGTCATCTAGTTTATGTAGCTTTCATTGTATGATAATTGGAGTACCCATTCGCATACAATCCATCATGTCAAACTTATTTACATATCTTTGATGTATTTATCTTGTTAAATGAATATCCCTATATCAATTTTATTAATATATAATCTTAAGAAGAAAAATAATTCTCTCAACATTGACATTTCAAATTCAATCTTCATAGCGTCCACAATTTCTCTACTCATTTTATCATTATCAGATTTAAAAACTATGTCATAAACATATATAACAACTATCAATTGATGATAGCCTTCTATCTTAATGTAAAAATTGCTATCATCTACCCCTATTTTAAAATCTAGACTCAAGATATACTTATCTAACATGTCATACCAAGCTCTAGGATATTGTTTAAGATCATATAAAGACTTCTTCTATTTACACACAAGATCTTGAGTATTTGACATGAAGTATCCTTTAGGTAACTCAATATATATTTATTCTTCTAAGTTTCCATTCAAGAATGCATATTTCACATCCATTTTATATACCTCAAAAACCCTTGAAACTTGCATATGCCAAGAAGAGTCTAATAGCATTCATTATTTCTACAAGAGAAAAAGTCTCATCAAAATCTATTCCTTCAAGATAAGCATATCCTTTACACACCAATATATCCTTGTTCCTTATGAATTCTCCTTTCTTATTCATTTTGTTTTTGAAAACCCACTTGGTACCTATCACATTTTTATCATTTGGCCTAGGAACTAAGTCCAATGTTTCATTCTATAATACTTGATCAATTTCTCCATTCATTGTAACATTCCAACTATCATCTTTGCTAGCTTCCATGAATGTTTTGGGTTTAATCATGGATAATAGATTTAGGTCTTGTTGATTTTGATTGATAAACATTATCCTTATAGTCTATAACCTTTCACCAACATTTCCAATAATTTGAGAGATTGGATGATATTTTTTTGTTCTTCTAGATGGAGCTTTAGAGTCTTGTATTTCTTCCTCCTCTTCATCTTCACATCTATTTGAACAGATAACTCATCATTATTTTTAATAGAATTTTGAATTTAATTACTTACCTATAATTTTGTATTTTTTACTCTACTTTTCTCATCTACCCTTACATTTGAACTTTCAACAATCTTGTGAAGTCTCTTATTGAAGCACCTATAATAAGTACAGATAGAGGAGTAACCTAAGAAGATGCCCTCATTAGATCTTGAATTAAATTTTCCAAGATTATCTTCATCTCTTTTAGTGAATAACCTACTCATAAACACTCTAAAATTTTGACATTAGCTTCTCTATTCTTCCAATACTCATAAGGAATCTTATCACCATTTAATCTAATTTGACACCTATTTACGATGTACACCAAAGTATTTCCTACTTCTTCCCAATAGCCATCTGATAATTTTTCATTTTGAATCATAGTTTTATGCATCTCAACAACAATCCTATTATTCCTTTCAACAACACTATTCTATTGTGGTGTTCTAGTAATAGAATATTATCTTCTTATCCCATGTTCTTCACAAAAATCATTAAACTTATGAGACTAGAACTTGCTTCTTCTACCTTATCTCACAAACTTGATCTTTGAACCTTTATCATTTTCAATAAGAGCTTTAAATGCCACAAATTTTTTAAAATCTTATGATTTTTCTTTAAGAAAGAATATCCAAGTCATCCTAGTAAAATAATCAATGAGACACATGAATTAGCTATTAACTTGAATACTTTGAGTTATCATAGGTCCACATAGATAAGTGTGGATAAAATTCAATGCCACTATAGTGGATAATTCCTTGGTTTTTTATCTTCTCTTGGTTTACTTCCCATCAAGAAATGCCTTGCAAAGAGAAAGAAGAATCTTAGAAATCTTAGGCATATGCCTTACCAACCCCTTTAAACTGATATTTATCATATTATCAAAATTTATATGTCCAAATTTTTTATGAAATATATATATTTCTTCCAAATGAATCATGAAGCACTTCTCCTTCTAGGATTCATGGAATACATACATGTTATTTGTTTTATGAACCTTTATAATTAATCTATCAGATTTTGCCTTTTTTACTTAACATACATCATCATGAAAGGTTACAACATTTCCTTACTTGCACATTTGGCTTACACTTAAAATATTATGTTTCAAACCTTCCATATATAAGACATTTTCAGTCTTCAAATGACCATTATCCAAAATCAAAATACATTTGCCAACAATGTTAGCAAATTTGTTGTTACCAAATCTCACTACACATGGGTTGGTCTTCTTTAGAGAGATAAACCTACTCTTGTCTCTTGTCATATGATTTTAGCATCCATTTTATATGAACCATCTCTTTTTCTCATCATCTTGAGTATGAAAATATACTTGAACAAATAGTGACTCTTCCTTTTGTGATCAGCTTGGATTTTTCTTCTCTTCTTCTTTAGAATTGGTCTTCTTGAACCATTTTATAGTGTTAATTACTTATATATCCTTTTTCTAAAAGACTTTGTTGTAATTCCTAGATATGTGACCATGTTGGTTATATATGTAACATATTATATCTCTTTTAATCTTTAAAGAGAGATAAAAATCCTTATATCAATGACCAAATTGATTGTAGGAGAAACAATCCCCATTGAAGACGTTCATGTTTGACCCTCTTTTCTCTTGACCATTACCTTTCAATGGATTTTCATTCTTGATACTTTTATTGGATCTTAAATAATCTTTGTCTTTGTATAAGGGCACATCTAAGTAAGCCAAGAATTTATTGTCATGTTATTCCATCCTTTGATTGAGACCTTTATTCACCATGACTTATAAATTCTTGACTGCTACCTCTAGATTTTACACTTGTGTCTTTACGTTATTAACTTTTGATAAATCACAAATTAGATTATCCTCAAGATAAGACATAATCTCTTTGTCATACATTGTACCTTTTATCACATTCAAGTGGTTAAAATTCACATTAAGAACCTATTTATGATACCAATTGTTATAGCTACAATCCATTGAGAGGTAGGGTGAATCAGTGGTGGAAAATAATCTAATTCAATTTCCAAACCCTTACAAATAATTAGTAATTTAATACAATCATTCATGAAGATTATATATCATTCATAGAAGTGAAAAATGAACATAATTCAAGATCACATACATAACACAAGATCTACATGGGAAACCCTCTTGGTGAATAAAACCCACTCTCAAGCCTATAAACACATGGACTACTATCCTATAAGATGATCACAAAGAAGAGACTGACCAAGTCCTTCTGATCAGGAGCCTTGGTTAAGTCCTTATGACCTAATACTTTTATTGAAACAATGTTTCCACAAGGAACACCTAGACCTAAGATGATCAAGTCCTTTTGATCACCTATTTGATAAAGTCCCTCTGACCTATAACCTTGATCAAGTCCTTCTGACCAAAGGTCTTTAGTGAAACCCTATTTCACAAGGAGAAGATACCCCTAATGAAGATTAATTCCTTTAGACCCTTCTTGAAATGAACACTTCCACCTTAGAAATAATGTATTCAACACCTGATGATAGACCTCTGATTATCTAACAACTACACAAACTCTCTCTCTAACTTATACAATCTCTCCTTCTTCACTCAAAAAATCCTCATTTTCCCACTCAGATCTCTTTTCACAACTTCAAACTATAATAACACTATACTTTCATTAAAAAAATGACCTATATAGCATACACATAGTCCCTCATCCTCTCTTCTCATCAACCCAACATCTAGGCACTCTCACTCTCCTTTGCTTTCCTTCACTCTCTAACTCTCTCAAATACAAGTCTAGAAACAAATAAATTTGGTTCCAATATATATATATATATATATATATATATATATATATATATATATATATATATATAAGTCATGAATTATCAATTCCATAATAATCCTTGTTATCCACAATACATTCTTTCACCCTTAAGGAATCTCACATTAGTAACACTTAAGCACACTCCACTTTCAAATAGGCATAAGTTAATTTTAGGTCTTATGGAGACCCATTCATCTCTTTGACACTTATCCAAACAAATAAATAACATAATAACATTTTACAATAGCATGGGCCCATTAAAAATGATATATAAGTCATCCTTAAGTTCCAACATCCATCATAGTACTCTCTTGTTTAAGCACAATTTGCTCAAACACTTCTCTATACACATAGTCATTATGAGCAAACACACAATCACCTTTTGAGCCTTTACTTATATTTCATATGATTAATAAAACCTTAATAATGCACATAGATCATCCTCATGGATTCTTAAATACTCCACAATATCCAATTCACCATGAAACATTGAAACAACATCTACATGAGCTCAAATACTCTTTTCAGGTCACTTATAGTCCATGCATGAACATATAATCAAATTTGAATCTTCATAACTATGACTATACACACTTTATATCTTCTAATCCATATTGGTAGATCCAACTTTGAGTCATCTACCACTTTTATTTTTACTTCATGTGTAAATTCATCTTCTATCAAAATATATGGACAAATTATTTTGCACTAGTTTTTCCCTTAGGAAATTCAAATATTCAAATGGAAATGGTCACAGTTAAACCTCAAACACTATACTCACGTCTCATGTCCTCTCAAATTTCAATAAATATCATATAATATATATTATCCAATATTTAACATATTGTAACTAATTATCAATCATTAAACCTTGATTACTTTGACCTCATCTCGTGTAATCTAGTAATGTTGACTTATCTTGCACCATCGATCTCTATAGATCAACCAAGTCTTTAACAAGAAACACTCACCATTTGATCAATCTATATGAACACATTCTCACCAATAGATAATTATTCTATACCTTTTCTTAGTCATTAAACCTCAAAAACTTCTTACCATCTCAATCAATATGCATCATTAGATCATGATTTATACGATTGCTTGTGCACTATTAGATCTTCATTTGGTCTTGATCTTTAACTCTATTAAATAGTAAAAAAAATTAATTTTTTTAATTTTTTTTACCATATATATTCACTATATGAACTTATGTGAGCCATTAGATCTCCACTAGGTCTATATCTTTAACATCATGCAAATTGAGTAAGTATGGGGACCAACTATAATATGCCTGGAAAGCCTACTTTGGACCTCAATAACTTCTTCTACACTTAGATGAATGATCTTAAATTTGGACCATATGATATTATCACATAATTTAATCCATACATGTAATAAAATTATCCTATAACCTTAACACATGCAAGATATATCACCATTAAAATGCCTTCTCAAAATCTTTTATCATAGAGTCAACTATGCTTAGAACTTGCCTAGGAGACCAACTTTGAACATGCATATATTTTGACGTGCTTTAATGAATGATCTAAAATTTAGTGTAAATAAAATACTATTAAAAATAAAATACCCATATTATCACTTTATCATATAAATTATACATGTGTGATATATTCCCTTATCAAAATGCTTACTTGGCTCTTTCTTTCCTTATACAAATTTGGCTATGGGAAAACATTATCAAAATGCCTATCTTTGATCACACATGTATTTAATTTAATTTATATTCATGACCTAATATTTATCACATATTAACTAGGTATAAATTTCACCATAACCATATGACCAACTTCCCTTGAATCATCCACATGTGGTAATGTTGATGTCATCAAACTACCTGCCCAAATCTTCCACCACTAGACCCAAACTATCTAAATGAAAACTATGGATTACTAGATGAATTAAATTTATGAAAACAAGATTTCAAAGCATATATAAAATCTTAGGGACCTCATTCACATGATCCAATCATCATAGTCATCCTTGAACATCTCTAATCATACCAAAATTGAAGATCAACCAACCCTCATTTAAGCACACTAGGACAAGCACATTGCACTCTTTGTCATTGTTACTTAGGCTATAATATCACTTCATCCACTCACTAGTACACCTATATGACATCACCATGACATCGTTGATAACTCTCTAATAGTGTATTATACACAATAAGTTACATTTCTTTATCCTTTTACTCTAGTATTGTATTTCATTTAAACCTAGAATAAATGTGGGAAAGTAGGGGGATTTATAGGGAGGGGGGATTTTTAAACACAAAAATATATAATTAGACCATTTGAAATGTCAATATTTACCTACATTCAATTTACATGATTTTTTTGTACACATGGCTCTTGAGCACCATTATATTATATCCACATACTTTCCATGTGTCTGAGCTTCCTGATTTTATTTCGATCACATTCAAGAGTTTCACAACAAGTGCATAAACTATTCATTATCATAATCAAATTGTCTTATTCATAGTTATACAAGCATCCAATCCTCATAAACTCATCCTATACCAAATAATAATCATTTTCAATTTCAAAAATAATAGTTATGGGTTGGCCCGTACATTTTGCATGACAATGGCATGATAAAATATTCAAAGATTCCCACATAAATACACAATAGGTCTAAGCCTATTTTATATCTACTAAGCATCTAGAAATAAATGTCAAACAAACCTATTGACACTTACACATTCAAACATATTTCACTATCCTTCCAAACAAAAAAATGAATCATAATGATGAGGTCATGATCAATGTTTGAAACACTCAATACAACAAAAAAAATCATTTTCTAAGTGTCAAAGCTCAGATCATAAGTTCCATTCATTAAAGGAGAATTATTTTAAATATACAACTAATAAGGAGAACTAAATGTAGTTTTAATTCCATCTTAAAATTATTATTTATGTAGGCACCACCCAACCACTCATTGGGTATTGGTTTGGTCAGCACAACCAACCATTCTTATCATTTTTTAGGCATAAACCTATTATTGAAAGTGTACCTCAGGTTTCAAAGAGGAGAGAGGTTTATGTATAATTTTCAGATATTTTAACCTTAATATCAAACATTAGGATATATTAAAAACACATACAATGGCCTAAACTAGAATAGAGAGGTACTATACACATAAAATGTTTGTTGATAATGTCTAGATATTAATGATTTTTTCAAGAAACGTCAAAATACTAAACTCATCAATAACATGACTATTAATCCACTTTCCATCCATTTCTACCCCTTACATCTATTCTTAGACCTCAAAGGTTTTTAATTATAAAATTTATTTTAAATCAACTCTAATTTGATATAAAAGTGAAGTTATATCTCATCCAATCTATCCTATCATTAGTAGTTATCAATTTAGTAGTGTTTTAAATGTAATTGATGAAAAAATGTGCACTGAATAACTTCAAATTAGTATAATTAATCTTGATTATTTTTATTTTTTAATATCTATAATAAAAATTAGAGATAAAAACTATTAAAAATGAATTTATAAAATGATTTATTATGCCACACTATTGCAACATTTTTTATTAGCAAACATGGCTAAAATTATCCAATTACAAGTAAATTGCATGAAAAGTTATCTCTATAAAGTGAAATATAGATAAATACATTCAATTAAAAACTAATTAATCCATAAATGGACTCATATAAAAAAATATAATATAACTAAATGTAGGTCAAATAAAACAAGGCTGACTTATGAATGCAAGAAGTCTTTCTTAGCAAGTAAGCAACTCATGTAACCTAGTCAAGCTAGGTGACCCAAATCCATATAAAATAGGAAATTGATTAAAGTAAAATCAATTTAAATTAACTCAAATATAAAAAATTTACCCCACGTCTTGTGGAGTAATGGATAAATGTTTGAGATTAGTTACATACACATTCAATGAACTGCACTCTAACTAGTACTTCTAGCTATTTTTTAATTTCTTGGAGAGTGTCCAAAATATACCAAACAATTAATATATAATTGAATTGAATTAAAAAACCCTATTAAGATAATAAAACACTAAATAAACTAAATATAATAATAATAATAATAATAATAATAATAATAATAATAATAATAATAATAATAATAATAGTCAGGTTACCATATTGGCATCATATTCAACATCCTGTAACTAATAGTAAACATGTCAAGTGTCTTAATCCATTAGGTCATTTATATTTATATCAAGTTTAATTATCCATGTCATATTTTTACTACTACATTAGATTCATGTATCATTTACATAATTTATGTAATCCAAATTATTTCAAATTTATATATTATTAGATAACACTAATCCAAAACAAGGTAAATCATTTACATCGCATAAAAAATGTTTAGCTTTTAATTTAGGTTGTTAAAAGTTTCACATCAAATTGCATGTAGGAAAAACACTGCTTTGAATATTTGGATATCCACATGGTAATTATTAATTTTAAATTTTTTGGAAATTCATAAATCTCAAATATAGTTCTAACCTAACATTTTAAAAGAAAATTATGTGCATCATTTTTAAAAAGACTATATTTCATTATGTTATTAGCATGATCATTTATCCATATATAATTTTTTTCTCACAAGTTTCTTAAGTTTATTCACAAATACTTTAAAATGTTATAAATTCATATTGTATTTGGAATAGAACCATTATCAAAAGCCAAGTTTAATACTTCTAGTTATCCTATATTAATATTAGAAGGTCATTGATTGTTATGGAATTAATCCACATATACACAACCTTTGCATGTTTTAAAGTATATTGGAATTATTGCATGAAATTAAAAGAGTGCATAATTTTGTTTCCAAATTCAAATTGTATTATATTGGTATGTATGCATAATTACATATCAAGTCGAGGAATTATGTAGACAATTATAATGGTCATGTGACATTTTTTAGTGTTATTCTATAATAAATTTTGCACACGCAATATGCTATGCTAATATGGTTTGAATTAAAAAAATATAGAATTTATTATTCCATTATAATATGTTAAGTATCCCCACTTGTGTATATCATATGTTATCTTTAGTCTATTTCATGATCTTCCTAATTCACCCTAAAATTAACTTGTGTTTAGATCCCTTTTAATTCATGTAATGTGTCCATCTCCCCTAGCACATATCCATTGTAATTTAGTGTAAAGGTTTATATTAATTTAATATAAATTAGACATTCATATATAAAAAAAAATTGGTATTTCATTTATACATGATAATATTCATAAAAAAAATTTAAGCACTCATGGGAATTCTATAGTAGATCAAGCAATCATTAGAGCATTTATTATTGGAGCTAGTATTTCCCATATATTACTTAGGGTGTATGAACTATGGTTTTCATGATTTAAATTTATGTAGATTATATATATATTCTCCTATAGTGGTTTCTAATACATGGTAGCTTAACAAATATCAAGATGGTCCTACTATTTATATGATTTATTATAGGCCCCACAAGATCACATTGTTTCCTTAAACTTTAGGTATAAATCAAAAAATAATAGTTTTGAGTAGCAGATGAATTGAGGATATGGGTTTTTTAAATGAGAGTTAGTTAAATAATGAATATTTAATAGCACAAAAATAAGATAATATTAAACCCTCTTTTTGATTTTTTGATAGAATAATTGATGTAAAGCATGCCCTCACCCTAAACAAAAAATAGTAAAATTGAAAAATTAGAGTGATCAGTTCACTCGATTATGTCAATAAGAAGGTTGTGAAAAAAAATAGAAAAAAAAAACCACTAATAGAGAGTTTTCAAACAAATTACAACTAAATGTCTTACCATAATTTTAATTATAAACCCTAATTTAGATAAATTTAATGTAATATAATAGAATGTTATAAATCAACTTGAGATAAACAAAATGAAATAAAAATACTAAATTCAAAAAAGTGTAATTGAATGAAATAAGACTAAAATTGAGAATAATGGAAAACTTAGCTATTTATGCATGTGATCTCACTGTGTGAATTTAATAGACAAATGAAACTAAGAAAATATACTAATCCTACAATCTCATAGAGAATGAGATATAAAATGATGAATAAAAAAGTCAACCAATTTGGGATAGGATTGAATGCCACCATAGTCTTGAGTTGTTTGATATTTTTCTTTGTTGAAATTCAATAAACTCAAGTTGTGGTCACTTACAACAACTTAACTTTGGTATGATATATTTTTCCTTAAAATGTGTTTAGAAGACCTATAAAGAGTTTATTCAAATTTTAAACCCTAATATGAATTGTAATGGTTCAAAACATATAAATATAAAAGGGTGAGTGTAATTGGTTGAGCTTACTGATGCAAATCTACAACTTTTCCATTCATCCCAAGGTAATTACTTAATTTTGTTATTTTTTTGGTCCATACCGAAACTCACTTACCATAGGTTCTCTTGATTATTATTTCAAATTCCATTTTTCACTCTATTTTATCCAATATTTAAACCACTTAACCCATACTAAGTTCTTTATGTCTGATCCTATTCTTACTATAGGTCTAGTATATCCTTCTAGGTCTCTCCACACTTTCCAATTTGAGAAAAAGATTTATTATTTAAGAATAATTATTTTAGATTGGTATTTCCAATACCAATAAAATACTTTCACAATCTCACATACTCTATCCAATCTACTCTTTAGGTTTCACTATTCTTAACACTTAGCACGTTGCTCCCTCAGCCTTAGTCATAGGCTTACAACTAGTCCATTAACAAACACTTGAAAAAAAACATTTAATGATTTTTATCAATTCCTTTTAGGTATCTTATACAAAATATTTAACTTCCTTGTGACACTTTAAACAACCTTCTAGTTGTCAAATCTCATTTAGGACTCTTAAGCCTTTATGCATAAATCCTTACATTTACACATACTTACAAGTCTATCATATATAGTCCTTTATTATTAGGTTTTTCTTTTTTAAATAAATGTTTATAATAATTATAAAATAAATTAGGAAACTTTATTAATTAATTATACAAGTTATTTAATCATTTAGATGACTCCATCACAACGTATAGACAGTTAGCCTCTCAACTCCTTCTTACACATACAATCTTAGAAAACTCAATCAAACACATCTCACTAACCACAATAACTTAATGAATATAATAGATTTTATTAGATAATTATAACCTTAAATAACACACACACCAATTTTAATAATTTTTTAATGGATATTTTTAGAGATATGATGATTTCTTGATCTCTAGAATCGTAGTTATAGTTACAGGACAACAAGCACCCATTTTTGGAATTAATTATTGTTTGGTGATAAAATAATAATAATAATAATAATAATAATAACAATAATAATAATAATAATAATAATAATAATAATAATAATAATAATAATAATAATAATAATAATAATAAAACATGAATTTTATCCTAAAATACCCTCTCACTTTTAAACATCTTAATAATTATTTTAACCCCATGCATGTGAAAACACAGCAAACCATGATCATTTTCAAGACTGTTACAGACTGTACTATGTTTTTAGGAACCAAAAAGCACCTAATGGGACATATAAGGAACTATATAGGGATTCAAAGATTTATTTAAATTTTAATGGATAATATAAATTTATATTAACATTATTAAATAATTATACTTATATTTGGTTCAAAAAAATAATCAAATAATTATGATTTCCATGACTGTAATTTACTGTGAAAATTTTTGCTAAACCTGAGATGAATGTAATTGACACTTATACTTTGATATAACAAGGTAAATGGTGAAAATGTATGGTAAAATATAAAATATTACCTATATAATTAAAATTTACTATCCATACATTCAAAACCACATCCAATACTCCACTATATTAGACCTCTACTTCATAGAATTTTGTAAATTTATTTTATATACATGGTCATTTATTTCTAGTTTCAAGGCACCATTTAAGCTCATGATCATATAAGAAAAACATGTATGTAATTTATAGGAACATAATCAAGATTTGATATATTTTTTATTTGTCAAAATATTAATATTATTACATAGACCTATGTAAACTTATTTGACAAACCTTCACAAGACCTTTATACTTACTAGCTTCTCATTCTTTTTTCATACTCTCCTCTTTTATGTTAGAAATATTTTAATATATTTTTATTTTAAATTATTTTGTATTATCTTCATATATTATATCTCAATTTATCTTTTTTTTCCTTCTTGATAAGATTTTATCCAATAATCTCTTCAAATTTCAAGTTTCACTTTAGCATATACTAACTTTGTCTTTTTCAACGTAGGATTTACCATTTTTACATTGGGGTAAATCATATTTAAAATATTCCTTAAAACATTTTGTACCCTTATAATATGGATCATAACATTAATATTTAGACATTAGGATTAGAGACATCATAAGATAATTCAAATAATCAAATTCCCTATTTTTGAGGGAAACCAAATATGATGTAGAAGACACAAATGACCCTCTTACTATCCTAAAAACCTCCTAATGGACTCAAATGAACTTTGGAAATATAAACATGACCATTTTAATTTATACTAGAGCATGACATGGATCCTTATTGCTTACAACATGACTCATTATACAAATATGTACAAATTGATCTTTCTTAGCTGATGTTCTTGCATCAAACTTTTAGGCTTGAAAATATTATGAGCTTCTGTTCATAATTAATTTTATATGACCTCATTTCTATAATGACGTTTTATTGAAAATTATGAATGTATCCTCTCATATATGTTAGCATGTTCATTACTCCCACACTTATATTCTTTCTTTATTTCTACCTTCTCCTTGCCTGTTACACATGTAAACAAAATCAACTTGTTAATGAAATTAAATCTTCTCTTATTAGTTTGAGGCATAGTCCACTCTTATGCCTTTATGTAATACTATACATGATAAAAATCATCATTATGAACTCTAAATTTTTCATCTTTATTTTTCCTCATAATGATATGATTCCCTATCATATTTTTTGCACTTGTTCTTTATCTATTTGGAAAAAAAATTATGTCTCATATGCAATGGTTTTATCTTTAATTTCTTCTTTTAACTTCTCAATGGAAATAGGTACCTTGGTGTCAACATGCAATAGTGATGTTGCTACAAACTCAACTTATTATTCACCTATTGCTTCCAACACTTCTAAATATTTCTCTTGATTTTGGTTGATCCTTGTCTTCCATTCTTCCTCTACGATGCTTCTTTACTAATTGGTTCTCTCTTTTAACTTATGCTTTACATGAAGTAAAATCTCCTCATTCCCAGATTCTGTACCTTATTTTTTCACTAAATTTTTCATATTATTATAATGTTTTTGAATACCTTGTCCATAATATTCTACCTACCTTATCGCTTCAATAAATTTATAATCTATCCTCATATTCTCATGCCTTTGTTCTTGGATTTGGACTAGTGTAACTAATTTATTTTCACTATTATCCTCTTTGTCACCTTTTACATCATATTTAGTGAGGATACCTTCTTATTTATCCAACACTTTAGAAGACATGTACAAATGATCTCCCTGGTTTTCTTTTTATGTAAAATCCCTACTTTGAGCCTTTATTCCATGTAGCACTAGGCTAAGCACCATTCCATGAAGTTTTTCATCATCCTTTTTCATGAGCCTACTCATTGGCTTAAAATATTATAATTTATAAATAATTTATTTAATTTCATACAAAACATCAAAGTAAATATCATATGTAAAAAATTGAGGCCATAAAAGCTCTTGCTTGGATTATTGTAGTTGTTCCTCTTCTATATCAGCTTCTTCTAGCATTTCTCCCTCTTCAGAATAACATACACTAACTTCCATATCTTCAAGGTGTTGATCAAATTCTTCCATTTGGTTTTCATTCTAAAATTCTACACTAATATCTTTAGACAAGAGATTTTCCATCTTCTTTAGTTGCTTGTAGTGCAACCTTACTTCTTTCTTCAAGGCAACTCGTATTATTTATTTTTTTATTCTTTTCACTATAAATTTTATTCTCCATCTCACATTTATCTTTAAATTCCATTCATTCCATGGATCATTCATAATTTATACCATGAGCCTCATCAATCCTATTTTTTTATTCACTTCATTGACTTCCCTTTGGAAATCTTCCTCTTCTTGCCTTATTTCTCTCACTCTCTTTGCTCGTAGTTGGTCCTTACTTATAGGCAGTCTCTCTATCTCAATTTTAATTCTCTCGATCATTTCTATCTCACCTTATTCCATATTTTTTTTAACCCAATTATATTACACCTTGGTATTTTGACAACTTTATCCAAGTTTTCTCACCTTGGATCTACCTTTAGAGTAATCATTATTCTCTTGCTCTTGAGTTTCACTATCTCTTTACTGTCTTTTAAGCCTCCCATGGATTTCACCTTATATTAAGCCTCAATGGATTGAATTATTGAACATTATATTTGCAAATAACTATAATTTGATCACTAAAATAGACACTTAAAAAAAAATTACTAGCTTCTCAAGAGTTTGTACCTAAGATATGATACCAAAAATTGATGGAAATCTACAACCACTTAGTCATTCACCCCAAGATACCTAGTGATTTTATTTTATTTTATAGGTTTATACCCAATTCACTTACCATATATTTTATTCAATATGATTTTAAATTCCATTGTTCATTTTATTTAGCCAATCTTTAAACCACTTAACCCTTACTAGGTTCCTTAAGGTCTAATTCTATTCTTATTATAGGTCTGATATATCCTTCTAGGTCTATCCACACTATCCACTTTGAGAAAAAAATATTATTTAATGATTATCCTCGTATATTTATCTTTAAAATACCAATAAAATCATTTTACAATATCCCACACTCTATCCAATCTATTATTTAGGTTTCATTATTCATAACATTTAGAATTTTGCTCTCTAACCCTTGGTCATAGGCTTACAACTAGTCCATTGACAAACACTTGTAAAAAAAATGTAATTTTATGATACATACCTTTTATGTCTATTACACTAACTATTTAACCACCTTATGACACTTGAAATAACCCTATATATGTCAACTCTCACTTAGGACTCTTAAGCCTTTATACTTAAACCATTACTTTTACATATACTTAAAAGTTTGTCATATACAATCATTTATTATCAGGTTATATTGGTATTAACAAGGTTTTTAATAATTATATAATAATTATGAAACTTTATTACTTCCTCACATAAATTATTTTATCATTTAGATGACTCCATCACAAGGTATAGACCTTTAGCCTCTCAATTCCTTGTTACACATATAGTCTTAGAAACATCAGTCAATCATATATCACTAAATTAAGGCCTATAATGATTTTAATTATCTTAATATAACCTTAAACAACATACACACAAATTTTCATAACTTTTTTATGGATATTTTAAGAGATATGATGGTTTCTTGATCTTTACAACCCTAGTTATCATCATAGGACAACAAGCACTGAGTTTTGGAATTAATTATTGTTTGATAATAAAATCATATTTATAACACCTAAATTTTATCCGAAAATAACCTATATCACTTTTAAACCTCAAAAAATCATTATATTCACGAAACACATCAAACCATGATCATTTTCAACACTGTTATATATTGTATTGTGTTTTTAGGAACCCAATAACACTCAATTGGGCATATAAGGAACTATATATGGTTTCAAATCTTGATTTAACTTTTAATGCATCCTATACAATTATTTTAACACTATTAAATCATTATATACATACTTTATTCAATAAATTGCATCAAATGATGTTGATTTGCACTACTATAATTTACTATGATAGTTTTTACTAAACTTGAGAGTATAATAATAAATGAACTAACACTTATAATCTGATATAACAAGGATAATGGTGAAAATATATGGTAAGATATAAAATATTTCCTATTTTATTATTATTTATTTTCCATATATTAAAAGCCACATCCAATACACCACTATATCAGATCATTACTTCACAGAATTTTGTAACTTTATATACAGAATCATGTATTTTGAGTTCTAAGACACCCTTTAAGATCATGATAATATAAAAAAATCATGTATTTAATTTATAGGAACATAATAAGGCTTTGAACATAAATAAAACCTTCTTTATTCATCAAAATATTAATACTATTACATATACCTATGTAAACCTACTTGACAAACCTTTACAAGACCTATATACTTACTAGTTTGTCATTCTTTCTTCATATTGTCCTCTACTACGTTTCAAATATTTTAATACATTTTTATGTTAGATAATTTTTCCTTATCTCCATGTTGGATATCTCAATTTATATTTTTTGTTCCTTCTGATTTTATCCAAGAATCTCTTCAACCTCCAAGTCTCACTTTAGCATATACTAACATTGTCTTTTTCAACATAGTATTTACCCTTTTTAAATGAGGTAAATAATATTTAAAGTATTCCTTACACCTTTTCAGACAATTATAATGGATCTCATACCCTTAATATTTGGATGCTAGGATTATAGACCTCATAAGATAGTTCAAATATTCAAATTCTTTATGTTGGAGGGAAACCAAATATGAGTCTTTAGAAGACACAAATGACCCTCCTACTATCCTAAAAACCTCATAACGGACTCAAATGAACTTTAATAATATAAACATGAACATTTTAATATAAAATTGAGTATGACATGGATTTTTTTTGCTTACAACATGACGTATTAAATAAATTTATACAAATTGATCCTTCTTATTTGATGCTTCTGCATCACTTACACTAATAACCCTCTTGATGAGTGAACACTACCTAAGTATCCAATACTTCAAAGAGATAAGTCAATACCACATATCTATCCCACTTATATTACTTTGTACAAGTGTGATCCTTTGAATTTATTAATGCATTTATAAATGGATTAAATACTTGATCATTATTTCCTTTAGATTAGATACAAAAGTATTTCAGCTTGGTTGAGGACTAATTCAAATTATAATAACCATAATTTATAAGAACATGGTTTAAGGTTTTTTTTAATGTATATTAGTGTAAAGTTTCCTAAGTATTGAAAATTCCAAGTGGTAAAATAGGTAACTTGAGAGTACCTTTATAGCAATCTAGAATAGAAAAATCTCATATTAGCTATCCTAATAACATAGATCAAACTGTAAGAGAGGGTTCAAATTTTTAAAATGACCATAAGAATGGATAAGGACAATAATGTCACATAGGGTATAAAAAGGGTTTTTTTTATTGTACCCTAATGGACATTAGGTATTTATGTACATATAGAGGTAGTTTTAGTAGCTATAACATTTATTAGGTGTCTTACTGAAATTTAGAAGATAAAGAGGTCCATATAAGTTCTTGGTATAGAGTGAGGTGGTGAAATAGGTCTATATTAAGTCTTGAAGCTAGTTGAAGTGAAATAGGGCAAAAATTAACACTATAAAGTATTGGTTACCGAATTTTGGTGACTATATCAAGTATTCATGATCAAATTTGAGTGACTACACTAAACATTAGCCATGAAACAAAATATCTAATATAAGTTTTTTTAAATATACTAATTAAATCCAATATAACGCTATCCAAATAAGAGTCAAATTACATGAAGTGGTTTACCATTGGTCATCCCAATAAAGATCGGATAAGTAGACTAATTATATCCACCATATTAAATAATAAATAACTATAAAATTTTATATGCATGGTGATAAATAGTTTATAAGTGTGTAAAACACACTTTGGCTTCAGGGGAAGATCCAAATCATGTAATGTGTTCCATGTAAAATCCTAAAATGATGCAAAATTACTTAACACTCATATATGAAACTAATAATTTAAATGTAACATGAAATTGGAAAGGTTGAAAAAAGAAATGGAAATGGTACACCTATAAGTGTAAAACCAATGTTTTTTTAATTATTTTTCTTGGAGAGGATGCTTCCTTGAATAATTAAATAATTGGTGATTCCCATGAAGGACTTGTAAAGGTCAGTTCCTTAGTTGAACCAATGGTGGATTTGAGGGTGATCAAGACCCAACTTAAATTAAACTTAAATAGAAAATAAGACATAATTAGGGATGGCTCAATCTCAATTTATATTTATGGTGTTTATTACCCTAGGAAGTGAAATGGTATGGAATTTGTGATGGATTCATAGGAAAAAATGCTAGAGCTTATCAAGCTTTGAAGTTATACATTATGCACTTTAACTGAATCAACCACTCCAAGTGGCTTGTATATTCAATTGTAACTTTATGTCCTTTATTCCTGAACACATGATCAAAATATTATGCAATACATCTATGATGCTACCATGTCTAAATATATAAATTAATATTGAAAATCATTACATGGTATTGTATCACCCCCCTCCCCCACCTCCACTATTTTTTCAAAAATATCATAATATGCATGAATATCTATCATGCCACTATTGATTAATGTAGAATTTATAATTGCATGTAGAGGCAATTTTTTAAATTATGTTTGAAGATTTTGTATGAACCTATATCATGCACCCCATATGGTATAATTATATACTTTTATATTCTAATGTGAATTCATATGCATGACATATTACCCCATAATTTTTACCTATGACTGAATTTTGAACCATTTTAAAACCTTTGAAACTATATTTTGTACCAAAAATAGATTTTTTGCTTAAAGAGGCTTATCTCATTTATTAAAATTCCACTAAAATTACCCCTTTTGAGATGAGTTGATGTGTCTGAAAACTCATTCATATTGAAAAAAGGTTAAATTTATCATGCATAGTAAGATGTAATCATTGACTAGTTTAGCATATGTACAAATTTCTTTCAACATAGTAAGATATGTCCTATTTGTATCATGTATGGAACATATGAGGCAAGGCCGACATAAATGTATCATTAAAGATTATAGTATTAAAATTTATAATTGATATGCATTAGTTAGTGCATGATATGTATCATGGCACTCATCATACTTAACAAGTTCAATGAGTATAAAAACAAAATAAGCACAATATCATGTAATAAGGCCAAGGGCCACATACAAGGGAAACGATAAAATTTCACATAAGTAAATATTACTCATATAAGTCTAAGTGACACAATCAAAATAAATGAAAATTTCAAAAACAAATGACATTTTTATATGTTGTATAAATGAGGGACATGTTCAAATATCGTACACATCAAAGGGCTAAGGCACAAAAGCAATGGACATGTTTAAAAATATTATCATCAAAATGTTAATGAAAATTTAAAATAATGGACAAGGTCAATATTTAAGGAATAAGTGAGATCTAATCTACTATGTACAAGTAATAACATTTATGGATCATATATCTTTAAATATATTCTAGATACTGTATATGTAATGTGATCGTATCATAGCAAATAACATATCCATGTACATAATATAAGATAGATATGTTATAAAAAAGCCATTATAAAAAATACATATGTCATAAATATAGGAGTTAGATAATGATAACACATATAAATATTATAATCAGTGCATAAGATGCCCCCATTTTAGTAAGGCTACTAGGTATAAGCAAGTCCAACATCTTAGTCCATGTGAGATATGTATGCCATCCATAACACTCATAAATAGTAGTGAAATGCATGTGTCATATAAAAATATTATTTTATATAATAATGATGAGATAAATAACATATTATAATAATGTACACTATATTTCTAATCATTCTTAGGTCCTGATTTTTAGATTTTTAAATTTTTTTGCATTTTTTAACTTTTTTGAATTTTTTCAAATATTTCAGTAGAAACTAAGAAGATAGTACGTAAATCATGGGGTAAAAATTATAATAAATGGAAAGTATTTGAATATTCCAAAATATATGTCAAACTAAATTATAAACAAGAAATGATGGCATGGCCATGTATTAAGAAGATGTCCCTAATGTATTTGTGAATTTTGGTTGTAAAGCGTGTGTGAGATAGAATCGGTATGTAAAGGACTAATTGTACATCCTCATTTTATCTAATTTAATATTTTATAATTATTAAATATTTATGATTAATATATCTATAGTAAAATAATTTGTTTTCATGTATAAGTATTGTTATTCAAACTATGACTGAGTGAAATATACAAAAATTGGAAAATATTCAAGCTATGTGTGCTCAATTTTTTATTTTTGTGTGAAATTTCACATTGGATAGGATTTAACAAGGAAAATAATGGTATTCAATTATTTCCCTTACTATTTAATATTATCCCTATTACAAAATTTAAATTTATCAATGTAGATAGTCAAAACATAAAGGTAAATAGCAAAAAATGGTAGAAAATATCATTGTTTTCTATTGTTCAAATCTACAAAGGTGAAAATGAAGAGCCAAGGGTTAAAAAATTAGTAAGATCCAAGGTATTATAATAATTGATAAAATTTATCACATGTGAAATAAATAGAAGAATAGCATGAAGTAAATAAGAAACTTGTTACAATCATTTTTTATTTTTATTTATTTATTTATTTTTGAAATATTTGAAAATACAACAAGCTAACTAATGATCCCATCACAATGGGAATCATAAAAATATGTAATAATTATTATAATTTTTTTTCAATCAACTATTTTATATGTGCATTAATCAAAATTAAAAAATACATCATTTGCTGTAAGAAAACTATCTAGATTACCATTCATATAATCACGTGTAAGAGGAATAGCTCTAGGAAGTGTATAATGATATGAAATATAATGAGGACTAGTAGGTGAGTGTGCCAAATGTTGTGACTTTTGAGGCATATGTTGCTTTTTGTTTATGATAAAATTATAAGGTATTATAACTACCCTTTTTTGATAAACTTGGTTTTGCACTTTGATTTTAAGACCTTTTCACCTTTTTATGAATTGGTCAAATAAGAATATTTTACCTAGGTGCAAAAAATTTAATGTGTTTTTTATTCCATATGTGTATCAATTAATTGTGGTGGTGTAGGGGGAGGATGAGGTACCATTTATTACATAGGTTAATCATATTTGATTCATGATATTATAGCAACTTGATTGCAATGAATGTACTTTAGGCATATATGTACCATAGAAGGTACAACATTGATATTTTATAACCAATGACGTCCTAATATCATGTAAAAGACCCCAATTTATAGTAGAAATATAAATTGAGTGGATATTACATCAATTTCCACCTAAATAGGTGACACAATGTAGTCCCAAAGTAGTTTATTGTTTCTTTTTTAGTGTCTTAACACTTTTGGGCATTGCTTGTATATTATGTTGTGTGTAAGCCAATGAATGGAGCATTTTCATTATGTATACATTGCAATTTAATATATTATAAAATATTTCACTATGAATTGGTTGTTTATCATCATAGTATCATATACACAAATCATTGAAATCAAAATCATCAACTATCTCACTATCATCAAAAGTAATCATAGGATGTGGTTGATTAATTTGGAAAATTGTACCAACACTTCCATTTAATGTATGATCATATGAATCAAGAAGTGGATATTAATTATATGTATGGTGAAATAATTAATTATCCTTTTTGGTACCATGGTTTGGAAATGGTTCACTAGAAAATCTATAGTTTAGAATTTTCATTCATTTGAGGCTTAGTTTCTTCTATAGGAATGACTAGCTCAATAACAATGTTGTCAATAATATCTTCAATAATTTAATTGAGTTCAAAACATATATCAGTAAAAATAAAATTACATCCATGTTAATCATAATATGAGTTTCTATAAAAATGGTATCCTTGATTTTTACTCATGTCAAATTGAAATTGTGAAGGTAGAGTAATAAAATTTTACTCTAATAACTTTTTCAGAAATATATAAGATTATTATGGTAATCTATAATATTTCCTACTTGGTTGATCTAATAGAATAATATTAATATAAGGTTGATAAAAATAATTAAATTTGATTATTTCATTATGTTTATTATCTATTGGCTTATATTGTTAGTATGATTTTCTTTAAAACTTCATTGTTGAAGTAGATTTAGATACGAGTGCATACTTGAGATTTTTCAAAGAAAGAAGTTTTACTTCTCTTTCTCTTATTGTATGAAAAATTTATTCAAATAATTTGAATTTTTTAAAATAATTGACTCATGAAAAGGTGAAAATAATCTTTGTTTAAAAATATTATGTAATTCATTATCTACCAATGTGTTAGTCATTTTTTAAATCATGGTCTTATAATGAATTACATAATCACTGAATAAGCTTCACAAATTGTGCATATTAAAATAAAATAATCAATATTCATAAGAAAATGATTAATAAATTGATATGATGGTGGATTGAATGATTTAATTTAGATCATAAAGCCAACATAGGGTGTAATATTTTAAGATTAGTGTAAAACTTTAGTTAGCAACTTTTCATTGAAATCATAATCCAAACATGCCTCTTGAAAATATCTAATATGTTTTTATAGATATCTTCTACCTTCATATAGTGGTATTTTAAGAGCTACTAATTGTGAATTTAAATAATAGTTTACAATGTCAGGTGATAATGGACTATCATATAAGTCTATAGAATATAATTGTTGCCTAAATTTTGGTATACCTTGATATAATTACAACACCTTAGCATGTAAAAGTGAAATAGATTTCACAAGGGATTGTATAGTAATAAGGTATTTGATGTAGTGTGCATATCTATAAAAGTTCATGTATGAGCCATTTGGTTAGGATGGGCATTAAGATATGTTGGAATCCTTTGTTTACCCTCAAATTTAAATATGAAACTATGAAAAAAGTATCAATAGAATAAGTAGAAGCACCTATTATAGGGTTTGTATACACATAATATTTTACATATTTATCACTTATTAGAGTTTCTATTGAAACTACTTATCAATTATCAATATCCCTAAGTTCAAGTATTAAAGGGTGAACCATGAATGGTTTGAGTTAAACTCATGGTTTTTTACAAGATATGTTATTACTATATCATGATTACATAATTCATTCTACTAGTATGGCTTCTTCAATTTTTTTTAACACTTATCTCTTTCCATTCTATATTACTTAATTGTACTAGTTTCCCTTATTTCCTATGGCATCATCTAGGATTATACCATATGATTAAAACCTTTTACCTTCACATACTATAACAACCAACATGATGTAGTTATGAACCTATTTATTGGCATTCATATTGTATTGACCTAGTTAATTCCATTATGTGTCAACCAATTTGTTTTAATTATATAGGCCTAGCCAATGCCATTGTCTTAGAGTTTATGGTTGGTTTAGGTATTTATTCACTATATATTTGGGTCATATTTTATTAATTTTATATCATATACACTCTATTAATTATTTTTTAACTTTCACTTATTCCCTAAGTCATATTTGGAGGAGTTGTTGATCTATAACCTCATTTTCAAGGAAGCTTATCTTGTGGAAGTCTTAGAGATTCACTAGGAGGAACTTGGTTGGTATTATCCTTTTGTCCATCCTTTTAAATGTTCAAAACCAAAAAATTCTCTTTCAAATATCCATTTGAGGTAGATAGAGATTAATCCTCAATGGGTCTACTCCAATGTAAGTATATTTTAACCCTATACTCTTTCTTTTAATACTTAGTAAATTATATATTATTTTTTATTAGTTAAGTAATGTGTGTGTATTCATATATAGATTGTCTCTACATTTAATATTATTGTAGCTATTGGATTTATTAATATTTCCCTACTCCATTTTAGGTTTTTTAGACCCCCATTTGATTGACCATGGAACCTTCCCAATTTTTATCATTATAACCCTTATCTATTTAGTTTATATTAATTTTTTTTCACACATTAAACCATTTAATTTATTTTAATAATTAATTACATTTGTTTATTTCATTCAACTACCTACATAGAGTGCCTACTGAGAGTTATTACCTTGTATCATAATTTTAGGCTTTGGAATACCTTCCTCTTGACCTTGTGTTATAGGAAACCCTATTGGTAGATGTTATTTACCATTGGTCATTTCTCAAGTCATAAGTTCATAGGCTCTATTTTATTCATCTTCATGAAATTTTGAGTCTATTGACATAGGATAGGTGTACATTAATCCTAGCTCATACATATATTCTAGTGAATCCAATGTGAATATTATCCCACCTTTGGTTGTATCAAATTCATTTTTTTATTTTATATATTCTTAGTGATAAATGTTTCAAACCTTTAGCTAACCACATTAGCTAGTCTAATATAGTTTTATTTTTTACCTAACAATAGTATCAGTTATCTCGATGCTTTTATGTGTCTTTATAAATACATTGACCCAACCAATATAATCATTTTCATCAGCCCTAACTAGTATCGTAATTTTACTAAATTGTGTTGTCCAACCTAATACATTAAAATTTTCAAGTTGAATGCATTCCCCTAGCTAATATAATCCATTATTTATATTCATTGGCCAAATGTATTGGCTAGTTTGATACTACCATCAATTTCCTTCAGTCAATATTTTCATATCAAAATTTATTTTCCATCATTTTAGGAAATGTTTCATGGTATAATTATCCTATCAATTTTATCATGGTTAAGGATCCTAATGATACTCTTCCCACTTATTATGATATTTATAGTGAGATTGAATACAATCCTCTCATTTTTTATGATCCTTATGAATATTTTAATGAAAACTTTTAAAATATATAGCATTGGAGAATATGAACATGATTATCTTCTGATTTATGATTTTAATGATCCTTATTACTATGGTGAAAATTCCAATGAGTATGATCAAGATCTTCCTCCTATGAAAGAGATGATCCTTCAACTTATAGTTATTTTTCTATTCATAATTATCCTATTTATCCCACCATTACTTATCACATAGATGAAAATCAATGTCATGATTTATCCACCTATGATGATTATTCTAAGGAAGGTGAATACCCTAGAATGATATAAAATGTTACCATTGATGATTATTTGTTTAAGTTTCATATATTTAATATTAAAAAAAAAAAATTATGATCATGTTTTCATTGATGTCTACCCATGATTTACCCTACTCTTAGGAGGCCTTAGAAGCATGATTCATCAAACCTTGACTCCCATTTAATTAAATTTTCCCAATTCATTAGTTTATAAATAATACCCAATTCAAATACCTACCACATGACACATTATTGGTGATTTTGATCCTTTAGCCTACATTAATCTCCATAACTATCATACTAGTTCATATATACCAAAATTAATAGCAAAATAACTTCTTTCTAATGGTATTGACTAGACTAAAACTATTCAATCCAAACCACCTTTAATCAACTACATCTTTCATAACCTAGAATGCATTGATACAATCCTTTTTTTTACAACAAACATCATTGACCATTACCCAAAATTCATTGATACGGTTATTTTTAATATTATAAATGACATTGGCCATGACAAAAAATGCACCAATATAATTATTTTTCCTCTAGCTGACTACATCATCCATGACCCATTATGTGATGATACATATAAATTTATATCAATAAACTACATCAACCTAGATGATACAATCATTTTTAGTCCTATTTTATTAGTATACTATATTGACCATGCCAATACAATCACTTTAATTTATGTTTCATCAAACTATATCAACCTAGCCAATATAGTTCTTATTAATGATATTTTTCTAGACTATATAAATATGGTTGATACCATACATCTCAAATTTCTATCACTTCCCAAATATCTCAATAGTTCTTTAAATTTCACATTTTATTTTTAAACACTAATTTACACATATTTTGATATCAGTCTTAAATATATTAATCTTTAGTTTAACTCCAATCCACATATATCTCACAAATTGGGGCATCTTGTGTTTTCCATCCTCTTATTTTATCACATATTGTGGCATCTTGTGATGCCCATCCCTTACTTACTATACATATTGGGTCACCTTGTGTTACCCATATTTCAACCCATCATTGATAGTATACATTATTTTGGGGCATATTATGATTCACGCCATCATTATCTTGGCGTATTGATTTGTCATCCTTATTATGATATATAAATCAATGACCTTTCACATCTTGCAAAGAGACACATCAAGATTCAAGAAACTTTATGAGACACATAGACTTGTATTTCACATTCTTATCTTTGATATATATTTTAGGATAGATTTTTATTGGTTATTTTGTCTCATGTTTATTTTATTGTATACATTTGATTTACTTTCCCCTATTATGGGATGATTTTACATAAACCATTGCTTCCTTTTTTGGTTTGTTGGTATTTTTACTTTTGACAATAGATTTATCTAAGGGATCTTAGGCATAGCCTACATGTTTTATATTATTTCACTTTCACAATTACTTCCTTTATGGTTATTTCATATATAATTTCAACTTTTTCTTCCTTTTTGGTTCATAGGTATCTCTTTCAAGTTTTATTTCATATTAATTTCATCATTTTTTTTATTATAGATCTTAGGTGTCACCTTAAAGATTTTATTATTACCATATTTTTATCATTTTTCACTTAGCTTATTTATGATTATTTAGCCCTTATTTACTTCCCCCCTTTTTTGGGATGACAATTTACTTTCCCCTTACTTTTGGATGACCATTTATTACCCCCCTAATTTTAAATTACTATTATTTTACGAGTTATTTTGTTTGATCCTTTGTATGTTAATATGGATTCCTTGGTGACATGACTATCATTGGATAACCCTATCACCTATGCAACCTTGTTTTCCATCCTTGTGATAAATTATAAGCATATTTCTCATCATATCATCATTTATATAAGGATGAATATTTTATGATCCTCGTGTTTCACCTTTTCCTCTTCAATTGATGCATTTAGGTTGGTTATGGCATTCCACACTTAATTATGGAAATTCTAGGAGTCTTTAAACCTTATGGTATTTAGGTTCTTAAATATTGTCACCAATCTTAAGATCTATTTTGTTATCTATTTTTTTCATCTGTGTTTTTTTGTTTGAATCTATAGGGAGGAATATAAAATTCCAAAAGAGTAAAATCCATATCATAAGAAAAGGAAATGTTAAAAGGTATATTATAACTAAAAATTCATATCACACTAAAATATGTGATCTTTATTCAAAAAATATTTTATTTTAGTCAAACCTAAAACTCCACAGTTTGCCTCATGATAGAGAATAGGTATATTAGGGTTTGGTAGGCAAATAGACTATGGTATGAGTTATCATTTTATCATTACATTAATATATCTTCCTACATTTTAGTGCCAAATATATTATCACATAAGTACCTAATATTCATAATAGGTTGATGGCTCTATAGGATCTCTTGAGGAGTGGGGAACATGTTTTGAGAAGGTAGGATAATTTTAGTTTCATGCATATAGCCTTCATGGGATGATATATGTGCTTCACTTCTTAACCCAAGATTTGTCTTTACTATTTAGAGTGTCTTAGGTCCTTAATGCTAATATATCTTACCTTTCCCACTATTATAGAGAGCTTCATACATAAAAAATATATCCACATCACCCTTTTGGTGCCTTACATTCCATATTCATAGTAGGTTGATGGCTCTATAAGAGCTATCGAGGAGCGGGGAACATGTTATGGGAAGGTAGGATCATTTTAGTTTCATGAATATAGCCTTCATGGGATGATTTGTGTACTTCACTTGTTAACCCAAGAAATGTGTTTACTATTTAGAGTGTCTTAGGTCTTTGATGCTAATATATCTTAGCATTTCCCACTATTATAGAGAGATTCATACCTGATAAGGATTTCCATGTCGCCCTTTTGGTGCCTTAAATTGTTTATTTACATCATAATTTTTACAATATCTTACTTATGGATATTATTTTTTAGTATGTGATTTGCATTATATTACTTTAGATTCGACCATGTTTTCCTCACAAACACCCCTTCACCTTTGCTTTCCACACCATATAATATTTATAGTTGTCATGTCTTTAGGTTTTTTGATTTTGTAAATCACATTTTGAGTAAGCACTATGTTTGATTTGTGACCCCTTAGATGTCTTTGTTTTTAATTTTGTTCTTGTTTGATTTTGTGGATTTCACTTATCTTACATATGGCATTTTTCATACCATCTTACATATTTGTATTTATTCTTGACTTGACATGGTTTTCTTACATTTCAGGATACATTTTATTTACATTATAATATTTTATATTTTTGTTTGATTTTACATGATTATCTTAAATAATATCACATTATTTATTTACATATCTTTATTTTACCTTTTTTACATTGATATTTCACTTACAATGTTTTACATATCTCATTAATTGTTGTGTGTTTAATATTAATTTTCATAATCTACATTATCTCTTTTCACATATTTTTTTTTGTTGATTTTATATGTACTTAAGATTTTTCATTATAATTTCATTTTCTTTCTTTTTTACTATGAATTTGCTCACATTTTATAGAAAATAACAAATTATTCATCATCATTCTTAGCATCATAACTTTCATTTATTTAATGATAGATTCAGTTTTTTCCCCATATCTTTGTTTCCATAGGTCATTTTCACAAACCAAAATAAGCCTTAGAATCCTTGTGATATAGAGTTCTTAGGTGTTAGTAGAATTTTTTTTCCAAGAAATGGAAAGTTATCTTATTTTTTAGGTTCACCTCTTTGTTCTGCATGTTGGGAACGTTCCATCATTTGCAACACATGAAACTACATTTTATACAAGGTAAATGAATGTAAGTATTTTAATTTTATTTACTGTCATTTAATTTCAATTATTTCATCTTGTGTTGTTATGACTCTTTCCCTAATCACCATTCCATGTTATATTATTGTGACATGTGATGAGATTCAGGTGGGGCATATGTATACACATAATATTTTACATTTTTATCACTTACTAACACTTTAGATTTTAGTGACTTACCAAGCATCATTATCCCTCAATGCATACCATAAAGGCTGAAATAGGAATGGGATGGATTAACCTCATGGTGTTTGTGAGAGAATTTATTTATATATCATGATTACACCATTCCTTATATCAATATAGATTATTCATTTGATCCTAAAAATTATCTTCTTCCATATTATCATAATCTCTAGTTTCCCTGATTTCCCATGTCATCGGTTAGCTAATACCATTAGCACCTTTTTCCGATCCTATATTATATTAACTAGCACAATGTAGTTCTAATTCTATTTTTTTGACATATTTATGGTATCATTCTAGCTAATGTCATTCTATGTTAGCTAACTCCTTTCAATTATATCAGCCTGGATAAAATCATTAGCTTAGATTTTACGGTTCATTTTAGGTATTGGATCACTTTATATAGGGTTCATATTCCATTCATATAATGTACACTTTATTTTATCTTATGTCACTTCCACTTATGCCCTAAGTCATAATTGGAGGATTTATCAATATGTAACTTCATATTGAAGAAATTTTTCCTAAGTCTTAGATTTATCTGAGAGGAACTTCATTGGTGTAGATCATTTTTTACATCCTTTGAATTTTTCACAACCAAACATTATATTTTAAAGATCCATTTGATCTAGGAGGAGTTTGATTCTCAATGAGTCTACTCCAAGGTAAGTATACTCTAACCTTATACTATTTCCTTTATTACTTATTAGATTAGATATTGTTTATTATTTAGTGGATGAATGTATGTGCATCCATGTTTAGGTTATGTTTACACTTAATACTAGTATTTATATATGATTGATTATAATTTCCATATTCCATTTTAGGTTTCCTAAACCCTAATTCACTTGAAAATGTCACCTTAGTAGTTTTGATCATTCTAACCCTTACCTCTTTAATTTCTTTTAATTTATTTCCATGCTTACAACCATTTACTTTATTTGAATAATTCTTACATTGCCTACTTATAATCAAATACCTACATAGAGTTTAAAATAAAATTGAGATTTTGAAAAGGATGGTTAGGTTTTGGAGCTCTAAATTTATGAACCTTTAAGATTTTTTTCCATACTATAGATCATCATAAATCTAAATAGGATTTTGATTTAGTTTACATTTATTGATAATTTTGATAAACAAATTCACCCTCTAGTCAGTAGGTGGTACCTTATTTTAAATTATCACCACCTCTCTCTACATCTACAAATGCATAGAAATTTAGAGTGAGTGAAAGTAACCATGGCATCAAAGTATGCAAGGAAATTCATCTTGAAATTCTTTCACAAGGTAATGTTGATAATTTTGACACTCCATTACCTAATGTTGTTTTGGATATGCCTACATTTGACAAAGCCTTCAATTTTTTTGAAAATTTTAATTTGATTTATTGTTTTGTGGGTCGGGTCCCCCATGAGAGCCTTTTGAAATAATGGGTTCATAACCACTGGCAAGGCCATGGAGTGAAACTATAAGGAGTCCAAAACCTAACCTAGGTATTATTTTGTTTCATTTTTCCAACCCTAAACATTTAAAATCCATTGTCAAATATGGTCCTTGGTTACTTTAAAAAACTTTGGTTGTTTTTTCTCATTGGACATAGGAATTTCAAGTTTTAGAATAAGCTAAGCTAAAAATCCCTATTTGGGTTGAGTTTCCTATCTTACCTCTCCCTTTATAGGGTTTTATTGATCAAATCATAAAACCCATTGATCACTTCATATGCCATGAGTAGACCAATTTCTTTATGGCTTATCCTCAAAAGAAGGTTTGTGTTTAAGTGTATTTATCCTAAGATTTTAAAGACTCCACTAATATACAAACTAGAATTAATATATTTTTTTCAACAAGTTTTATATATCAATCTCCTAGATACCTTATTTTGATGCCATTCCTAAGACCACATGATCTAAGAATGTACTTTGATGGTGCATGCACCTCCTAATTCTTAGGAAAAGGCTAGACTTGAGGCCAAACCTCACAATGGAAACAATGATGGTTAGACCATAGTCACCAATAAAAGGAATAAATCCTAAAAAGGTTGTAGTAGGCCACAAGCTTCTTCATACAGACCTATTGGGAATAATCATGCCTCAACATCTACTAGTAAATCTATTTTTCTAATAAATCTTCACCTCCAATTGTTCATAAACCATAAGCAATGGCTTATCTAGCTAAGGCACCACCCTCAGCTCCACCATCACAACCCACGCTTAAAGTGAATATCTCATAGGACGAATGGAGTTTGGTCACCTTGGACCTTAAATCAGTATTCAGGGATTCCCAAACTCCCTCTTCCTCTCCTAAGGTGGAGGAATAAATGGCTCATAAGAGACAACCATTTAAAATGATTGAGTACATGCCAAATAAGACGATATATAATTGGTTTTTTTCACTTGAATATCTCACACAGGATAATGATATGCACCTCAATGCTTCCCAACTCTTAGAACATGCAAGGCCTTATTAATCCTATATGTAAGTACAAAGTCAAGAACAATTGTCAACATTTTAGCAATATGAAAATTATTTTCTTGAAAGAGGTTAAGATTTATGGATTTTATTATAGAATGTAACATGAATAATTTGGCCTAGGGACATTTATCAAGATACTACACATGAAGATGGGCATGGTGAGGTCATCACATTATTCTCTCTAGAGATTTCTTAGAACATTATTTGCTAGGGTTCTAACCCCACCCATTAGGTGGTTTGGACCCTTTTTTACTTTGATAATCACATCATTGGGATTGCTAATTTATACACATCTTATGATGTTGTGAAAAAGGCCTCATTATGGATATGGCTAAATGAATTAATTTCTAACATGAATTAATTCCTCTATGGCAATTTAAACATGGTGGAATCTACTAAGGATAAATAAGGGTGCCTTCTCATGCATTAGTGTGTTGGTGAATGAGAGGCTTGGTTCTATATGCATAACAAACTCAAGGTATTTGATCCCAATCATCATTGGATGAAAAATGCACGTAACCATTGGTTTATTTGGTCAAAAAAAATTAGGGAGAAGATAGGGTGATTTAGTGGCTAGACTAAGATTTGTTATCTAAACAAGATCTCTTTTTTACCCTAGTGCATGACCATCTAGTATCGATCATCCTTGATACTTTTTTATCAGATCACCACCCTATCTATTTCAATATCAAGTGGTTTATGCCTCAAGTGAATCATGTATTGACTCAATTTTTTCTCAATACTAATCATATTAAACATGAAAAATTAGTAGGGCATTTAATCTGAATCTAAATCTAGTTCCCTAGCTAGAGGGGGACACTGTCTACATCCAGTGGTGGTAAGATTATCTTATTCCCACTTTCACCTTTATTCAGATCTATGGTAAACAAGTAGCCTCTTTTTGGTTTCATTTTAAAAATTATATAAATATTAAATACCTATAGGTTTAATAAGATCTAGAATTATCTCCTTTTAATGTTCAACTTCAAACTCAAGTAGCCCATTAGCATCACAAGCTTCAAGTGGAGGAGGCCCACAAGGCCATAGGAACTTAGCTAAGAGCTCATATGTATTGGTTGAAAATAGGAGACAAAGTCTCTAAGGATTTATTTTTCCTTCTCCATTATAGAAGAGATGATGATATAATTAAAATTATGAAGGAAATAAATGGTTGGATTAACAAACTTACTTACATTATGCAATATTTCAATCATCACTCCCATGGATATTTTTCAACCCAAACCTCCTCTCTAGAATGATAATCAACTCTAAATCAATGCTTTCAAGTTATTCCTTGAAAATTTTCTAATTCCCAAAGGATTACCTATGATATGCCCTTATCTCTTAGTGATCTCATGAGGTAGTTAAGAATATGGTGGTTGACAAACCTCCAAATATTGATAGTTTCCTATGTAAGTTCTACCAAGATCTTTAGGATGTTGTAGGCCCTTATCTTCATAAGGTATATTTTGAAGCTATTTTAACTAATTCTTTGGGAATCCTTATAAATAAGGGTAATATTAATTTTATATCCAAAGATGGTAACCCTAAAATTATCACTAGTTAGAGACTTATTACTCATCTCAACATCTCCTAGAAGATTATTTCTAAGTCTTTAGCCTTCAGTGTCAAACATCTTCTTCCTTTAATTGTCATAAGTGAACAAAATGGCTTTATTCAAAACAGGTTTATTCAAGATAGTGTCATTATTATCTAGGAAGGTATGGATGGGTTTATGTCTCTAATCAAAATTCTATGTTTGTCAAAATTTATTTTGAAAAGGATTATGACTATATTGAGTGGCCCTTTATTTTGGCCATGTTACAGGCCCTTGGTGTTATGGTAGTTTTCTATTCTTTCTTTTAACCTTAGTTAACTTACTAAAAACTCAATGAAAATGAGGGTTTATGACAAATACTTGAAGATATGAATATGGTTATGCACAACTTGAATCCAATGATCGAGGGAACTTATTTTTGGCTTGGAAGAATAACCTGTACACAAATAAATTACCTGGACAAAAAAAGATTAATAGATAGATAGGTGAGCTTCCTAGTTAAGAACCAGTCCTAGGAAGTTAGGAACTTCATCAAATGGATGTTAGCTCACTATTTTTACAATTAAGTGGATAATACTGATACAAAAAATATAGATGATTCTAAAGATATTTTACATGAAAAATGCATACATATTATTTAAGATAGATGTATAAGATAAATAATATAAATAGATGTAGATGATAAATATTAAAAGATATAGGTCTTTTGATTAATTTAATTTGTCAAAAAAATCTTGGATTTTAAAATAGAATGCAAGGATCGATGTTGATCCTATAGAATTGGTGTCAATTCAAATGAATCAGTGTCAATTCTATTAAAACTACATAAGGTTATAAATAGAAACCTAAATGATGGATGATGATAATATTATGGGATTTAGGAGGATTTAATATGGATCAAAACATTCTAACATAAATATATAAAGGAAATAAATATCACATAATATTAAATAAAATAAATAATGTAATAAACTAACCTTGTAAATGATTTAGGATGGTGATATCAGATGAGGATAAATTGATCATTTGATTCATGGTGCATATCTAAAATTGTAGAATGTAATGCTTATCACTAGCATGGGGTTGAGTAAACATCTATAATTTTCCTAGGAGAATTTCAATAGCCTTTCTAGATCAAAATTCATGGTCCCCAAACCAAAGGGTTGGCTACGTATTTAAGGATCAATGTTGATTAGGATAATCAGTGTCATTCATGGTAGAATCATCGTTGATTCACCCTTTTAGGCTTATGTGATATTTGACTATTTTAAACTATGTGCTAAGCTTGGTAAATTTAAGCTAAAGTTTTTGTGTGGGTTTTGGATTGTGATGGAGGTTGTTAAGGATATTATTTACTTTGTTATAATGGATTTTGTTTAGATATTTAGTATTATGTGTAGTTAAAATAATTACAATGGTAATAAGTAAAAGTAATTACCATAGGTGAATCTGGTAGTATATACATAAAAGAAACATTTATATATAGACATTTACTTCCTTATACTTTAATTTATATTTTATGTATATACTTTTAGGATGTTTGAGAGTGGTTTCGAACCTCTAGGAGTTAGATGCAAATAATAAATTTTGGAGGCTTTTACCATCTTTTAGACTTAACCTTATTCCAAGATTTTAGGTTCTCAACATTAGCCTATATTAATATTTTAGGATAATATATTTATCCATAATTCACATATCATAAGAGACTTATAGTGCATAATTCTAGTGTCTACATTTGGCTTTGTCCCCAAATTTGTTCACACGATCAATATGCTCATCTAGGATGTTAGGGAATGTATTAAAATCAATGACTTCATTTTTATATCTAACAAGGATGTCCTTTATCCCCTTCATTATATTTTTTAGTAGTAGAAGGCTTTAACTACCTGTTATCTAGTTACACTAATAAGGTTTTGGTGAAAGGCATTTCCCTCCCTCAATATAACAAATAGTTGTTGAATGGCCATTTTATAGATGATTCCTTTTTCTCTCTTAAATAGGAGTAAGGTTCAATTATAAATTTTATGGAATTACTCCTTATTTTTTGTTTGGATTCAATCTCATCTATCCAAAGGAGAAAGGCTCAATGCTACAACCAATCCCTGGGTCCCAAACCTCCTTAGATTGAGGGATATTAGTGGCATTGGACTCTTCTAGGGGTTTAATTTAAATTCCTTTAACCCCTTTTGATTTTTAGTATTCTCCCTCTGAGTTATGGCCTTATGTGGTGCAAATGGTTGATAAAAAACATTATTTTTAAATAACAAAGCCTTCACCTTTAGCTAGTAATTTTTAGATTTATTCTAAGGTTTTAGTAACTACACATGTTTATTAATCTTCATGTTGGGCCCCTTCTAATAACACTTATAATAAACTAGAAAAAATCATGAGATATTTTCTATGGCTACTTTTGAAGGACATAAGGGCTTTCATGGAGTTGCCTAGAACATATGCTACTAGCCAAAGGAAGTTGATGGTCTAGGTCTTTTGGCTATTAAAATTCAAGGCCTTGATCTCAGTGTTAAATGGATTGTTAGGGGACTTGTTGGTGATGAATCTTAGAATATTCATCTTCACCATTGTATTTATCAAGGGATTCCATGTGGTAAGAATACTTAGTAAGGCCAGGGAATTCACTCCCTTCTATTCACCCTAGTGCCAGTTAAAATTAAGGGTACTTTTGTTATGCAAAGCCTATGGAAGGCATAGAAAAATCTTAAACCCCATCTTACTTGGATAAGCAAGGGATTGGATAATTTCATATCCATTAATTCCCATTTTCTTTGGTGGTCACCTTGATTAAATTTTCATAATGTTCCCTTTACCTTACTCCCTTGGGTTAAAGGACTAAGATTGTTAAAAAAAGTTGTGAAAAATATAGGTGATATGTTTTACAAGATGGATCAGTTGCGGATCAGTTGGTATCAAATTCAAAACAAATTTCATTTAATTAATTCAAATGTATATAATATAAATTAAATTCAAGGTTTTGTACATGATGATTATTTTCACAATAGAGGCTAACTCCCTTGTTCCTTGGTGGAAAGATTGGCATTGGCCTACAGCCACTCCTTTCACTTGATATTCTCTTTGGCTAGGTTATAATGTGTTACCACCTTAGCACATTCCAAATGAAATACTCAACTCTAGATGGAATATCTATTATAGTCAAAGGGTTTTAAAAAAGTGATTTAACATTGTGTGGTCTACTATTAATGAACCAAAAAAGCTCATTTATTATGGTGTCTCTTTTATCAGGGATTGGATGTGAATGATCAGATCAAGCATATAGGGGTTTCAAATCCCACATATCCAACTTGTCAAAAACTTGAGACATTTAAGAACCTTATTTTATTTTTCTCTCATGCACAGTCTATGTGGCATTGGATTCATTCCCTCTTTCAATCTTTTTAACCTAAATTCTTTACACAAAAAATGGCTTTCTTGCGGGAATTGGCTCTACTTACTACAAAATACCATATATTTTGGTTGATCTTCCAATCTAATATTTTATTTCAAATATGGAAAGTTATAAATTATGTTTGCTTTAATCATGAAGATCTAGAACATATTTTTTATGTTACTAATAATGTTATTGTTCTATTTAATGTTACTCTTCATATTCAAATTTAGACTCATAATTTTTTCCTAGAATTTAACCATCTCCAAAATTTACTTGAGCACTAGGGAAATTCCATATGCATGGTTAGTCAAGAACCTAATGAACCACCACATTATCCTACACCTCCTCAAGGCTGAGGACATGGTCTACACTAATAGTATTCTAGAACTGTTGTGGTGTGGAGCTAAAAGCTTCAACTGTTTGCAGACACAAGGAAGGATGCTAAAGAACCAGAGCCACCGGTGTCAGCAGTATGACTGATGTCGATCAAGTGTAGTGGAGAAGGAGACCGGTGACTGCAGGGAGTCAGCCGACGTTAGCAGCACCAGACTAGCAGGGACTGGCGTCGGTCGCCTGTGTATTTTTAGAACTGTTGTTGACAAACAGTCAGTTAAGTGAAGCGAGTGTTTGCATGACAAGTGACTAATTATAGTCACGAGCTGCATGTCTAATTATTTTAACTAGAGTTCTATTTTTTTAAGCATGGGATCTTATTTATAGACCCATAAGGCATGTATTGTAATTAATTCTAAGGCAAGTAAAAGCATTGAAGCTAGCAAGGTCAAGGAGATCTACAGGTGTAAGTCAAGGAGCTCAGCTGAAGCATTCAAGGAGGGATAGCAACTCAGGCTTTAGAGTTGTTGTGTTGAGCAAGAGAGAGAGGGAAGAAGGTCTTGAGGTGTGGCAAGCCTTTGAGGTGGAGGAAGAAGTGGCATCTTCCTTATTGTATTTTCTTCTAGTAGTATTTAATACAAGAGTGTGTATCGTCTCTCAAATTCTTTGTTGTCTCAAGTTTCTAGCTACTTTATCATTCTGGTATAATTTCATGTTTAATTGCATATAAGAAAGTAATCAATTGTGCTCTAATTGGTAGAGCTATAGATCCCCTGTCAAGAACCAAACACAAGAGTCATATTCCTCATCAATCACCACCTCAATGGTATTTTTCATGATGTGGTGGTCTGAGTGGCTCTTCCATATTTGGAGGTGATGGTAGGGGTTGGTGACCTCCTCCCCTAAATAATGATGGTAACAACTAGGATTTGGTTCCTCTCCCCAAGATAATTTTTTATGACTAGCTATAGAAATCTTTCCTAAAAGACACAAAGATGATAAATTAGAAGCTCAAAAAATTGATGACTAGGAGCCCTTACCTATAGATGAGGTTCCTCCTACTCTAGGAGGATAGGGTGATAAGCCTTAAGAACCACTATGTACACTACCTCCCATGACTCTCATGTTTGTTTCATCTTCTTAATTGTCCTCTTTATTACTTTATATTCCTTTTATCTTTGTACTTAGCTATGTTCAACTATTGATGTGATGTATTTTGTGTGGTCATTTATTGACCACCTTTTGGAATTTTCTTGAGGTGTTTATTACCTTGGTGTGACTTTGATCATGGGGTGTGAATTTTCCACCCATTTTTTATTATTATTAGCATTTTACTATACTCTTATTTTATTAATATATAGATACACTCTTCAATCAAAATTGCCTACATAGAGTGCCTAGTGATATTTTTTTCATTGTGTCATACACTTTGGATTTAGAACCATTTCCTCTTGATCTTGTGTTATAGAAAACCCTCTTTATAGAATATATTTTACCATTTGTTGCTAACTGAGATATAAGTATCACAAAATCTATTTGATTGACCTTGGTGTGAATGTGATTCTATTGAGATAGGATATGTATAGGTTAATCATAGACGATGTATACAATGTTAAAAATAAGTTTTCCAAAAAAAAACCTTCTGTTCTTTAGATGTATGAACATGATAAAGTTTTGGTATTCTTAGTGGGATACAAGTATCAAAGATTCAATTTCATTGGGATACATATCAAGATATTCATCAAATTATTTTTAACTAATAGGTTCAAATCTATTATTTTTAGTTGAATCAAATTATTATTTCTTGTTGATTTCTATGGTCATAATATTTCCATGAAGTTGGTGTAAAGTAAGACTTATAGTATTTTGAATGTATAACCACTCTCGCTCATATGTCATGTTTAACTTTACAAGACTTTTCATTAGTATTATATTGGTATTTGAGCCTATGATTTGATTCATTTTATTATATGAGTGTTCATGATTCTCCTTATTAATAAAATATGTGATGAAAACTAATGAATCTTGAAAAAAACATTACTCATCCAATATATCCATATATTTATTGAAAATGATAGTAACCAAAAACTGAATTTAGTTTTTATAAAGGAAAATTAATTATGTATGGAGATTAGTAATTTATTACTAAATAAAATGTCAAAAGTAAAGGCTATCAATGTCAAATATTATATATAAGGTCATAGAAAGTGATTCAGTGTAAAAAATTATATCCAAGGTTGAAACCAAGTTATTTTGGTGTCAAATTTAGATCCAAGGTTGAGATAATATAATTTTAGTGTTGAATGTTCAAGAATTAATCTAAGCCCTAAGGACTTCTTTGAATAAATAATTGAATTAATAAAATGTGTTCACAAATATTTTTTACTGTAATTTGAATAAATCTGATTTATTAAGAATAATTTAGATAGATTTAATGGAATATAAGAGAATGTTGTATATCACTTTACAAAAAATGAAATTAAATTAAATTACTAAATTCAAAAATGTAACCAAATGAAACAATATTAACTATGAATAAAATGTAAAACCTAGTTTTTGATTTTGAAGATCTAACTGTGAAAACCTAATAGATAACTAAAATTGAAAAAATAGGAACTGACCCTAAAATGTCTTGAATAATGGGACTACAAATGATGAAATAATAAATCATCCAACTTAGGAAAATATTTATTGGCACTATAGTACTAATTTTGCCTATGTTTCACTCTACTAAAAAGTATGTAACTCAAGTTACAATCATTTCCCACATCTAAATTTAGATGTAATTAAATCCCACATAGTTATCCCACTTTGATTATTTTGTGCAAGATTTCTCTTTTGACTCTATGAATACATATAGAGATGGATTAAATACATTATCATGCTGGTCTTTGGCCTAGATAAAATAGGACTTTGAATTGGCTAAGGAATTATTCAAATGATTAGAATCAAATTTGGGAAGAATAGGGATGTTTTGCTCAATGTGCATGATTTAACTTTTTTGGGAATATTGGAGTATTATTCCTAATTTAGTTAAGGGTTTGAGTTAATTAAACTAGCAAATAATATGGAAATAATTAAATTATTGATTTGTATAATTTGATTTTAATTTGAATCTTTCTAAAAATAGTAATAAGGGAGAGAAAACAAGACTTAGTTAGAAACTAACTGAGACTATTGTTATAGGGTCTAGAATTTAGTGTGTAGGATTGGGATAGTGTCACAAATCAGGATCTAGCCTTCATTATATTATTGGATAGGAGTGTTGAAATAGGGCACTGTATGATCCAGTGTTATAGTGCTCTTTTTATATTGTTGTCTAGGAGACCTGAGCTTTTTGGGTTTTGTTTCCTATCTCCATCTGATCTTGTCTATGAAATTTTGACTATTAGATGTTCATAGAACTCCCTTTAGAGCTGATTTAGTATTCAAACCCTAAAATACATTATGCTTTGACCAATTTTGGAAAAGAGGGGGGCTTAGTGTGTGTAATATGCAATAAACATGTATCCACACCCTTTGTGTGGAAACACTACCTACATACCAATACTTTGAATATGGATCAAGCCATATGTAGTTTTCCCACCTAATGTGATTTGTGTAATTGTGTATGAAGATTCAAACATTATAAAACTAGGTATGGTTGATGTGGCTAGGGATTAGTGTAAATATCTAGATGTGTTTGTAGTTGTATTGGTTGGTTGTATGTAGAGAATAGGGAAATATGCATGATTAGTCTTGCTTGTATTCTTGCTTGATTTGTGATATTTTCCAACACCTTATAAATGAACTTTTACTGGGATTTATAGGGATTTATTGGTCATGGGTCTAATGTATTCATGTTAGGCCAATAATAAAGAGGATAGGAATTAAATAAAATTGACCTTTGAAGGTAAAAATGCACTTGGACAAGAGTGCCAAAAATGGATAACCTAGGGTCTAGCACTATAGTCCAAGTTGGGTGATATAGTCCTAAAGGAACAAGACCCAAGGGGATGGAATCATCACTAGAAATACTACCTGGAGGAGGTTGAATCATTGTCTAGAAGTTTATAGATGACTAGGAATTAGTGAAAAGATGTCTAGGAGGATCATGAGAGTAAGCAAGAGGGACCTATGGGTTGGGTGTCACAAGCCACACTCAAGTTACCAATTTTCACATTTCATATGACTATAGTGCAATAGAGTAATTTTGTCTCTTTATTGAAATTTAAAAGTGGTAGAGTAGGTGTAATTCACATTATGAACAAAAATTCCCTTCAATTACTAATTGACATAATATTTCATGATAAAGACTAAGATCCATGCCATGGGGACTATAGAGAGATCACATTTAGATACATATTAAATATGGGGCCACTAATACTCTTATTTGACTGTAGATAATAATGTTATTCATGACCCATTGAGAAATGCTTATGATATGGATAAGGTGAATATGATAAATAAATAGAGATATTACCTTAGTGGTGTTGATTTTAAGGTGAATGGATCATGCAAATGGTAAGGGTGGCTAAGAAATACTTGAATTATTTCCTTATGTTTCAATAGAGATTATGTTTTTACTAGGTGATATATTGATCCCACTTCATGACATTTTGAATTAATTAGAAATCTAAATATGTTTGTTTAAGTAAATGATATATAATTATTATTATTTCAAGACTTGGCTATTAGGATAGTGGATTTCATGGGTGAAATATGTTGGCAATATGATTGGCATTGATGTCAAAAGGGAGATTACTAGCATTATGGATGTAATTAATGCTTAGGGTTGAATATTGTGATTAAAGGATATACAAGGATCATATCAGAGGTTAAGGATTATTTGAGTGCTTGTGTGCATGAGTGCAATTCATTTGATTCTTCATTTTGTTCATCTAGAAATTTTGGGTCTATAGAGAAAAATATGAATAGGCAATTTGTTGGCATCACCATTACCATGTGTGAATGAGTCTGGGGGAGTTGGTCATATGGTTATGATCAGATTAGTTCCTAGTTTTTATGTACCATATTTAAAGTCATGTAATTAAGTATGGTATGAAGATATGGGGATGCAAATTTGGATACTCAAATAGAATTCACTAAGTTTTTATACTTATCCAAATTTGCAAAAGGGTTCAAGTAGATCCAAGTAAACATATTTATGAGGTTATAATTTACACACATAGAGGTATTAAGATAAAATGATCATATGGGTTTGTTCATATTTGTGCCTACTTTTTATGTACTAAATCTTAGGTCACGTGATGTAGCAAAAAAAAGGATATAAATGAGAAAAGTTGGTTTCTCAAGCATTTTGACAGTGTTTTCCCATAGTCAAATTTGCAAATAGCAAGAAAAAGTTGAGTAATATTTTTTTTATGATGTCATATATTACACATATGAATTTTTTGGAGAAGATGAATATATGGATGGAATACCCTATGTGAAATGATAATATGTGCTAAATTATAGGTCATGCAATGAAGCGCATCAAAAGTTACACAAGAATAAAGTTGGTTTTCCAAACAATTCTAAGTATAGTTAGCTCTATGGTAGAAGAATCTAAATAAGAAGATTAATGGAATTATTCTTGCATATGCACTGGATTCAATAAAAACTTAGCATATATGTTTATTTACTATCATGCCTAGTTTATATGGTCCAAATTTTAGAATAGGCAAATAAGTGAAGCAAAATATATGAAGGTGCAAAGTTAGCCTTCCAAGCATATTGAGATACTCCCCATATTTAGTAAAATATACATAAGGTAAATTTTGAGCTTGTTTTAAGATCTAATGATTAACATTTAATCATACATTAAATATCTATATTCACAATAAATTCAATATGTCAAAGGCACCTATGAGTTAATGCACTAATGACAAGTGTCACAATCATGGATCTTAAATAGTAAATCTATGATGCAGTTAAAAGTTAATTAGTCAATGATCAATAAAAGGATCATAAGTGTATCAATAGTGGGAACTAATATTAATTTGAAGAAGGCACATGTTAATACCAAGTTCACATTAATGGGAGCTTGTTAGAGATAAATATCAATCTTGTCAAAAGGTCAAATCATGAGTAGTTGATCATGCAAATAAGATCTAATGGAGTGAGTGGACTCAATGGGATAAAGTGGTTGATTTTTAAGCATAGACATAGATAATTTTCATGTAACTATGAATATATAATTAAATGTCATAACTCAGATGAGAAAGATAAATGGACACATTTTAAAGTTAAAACATTAAAGTTTGGAAACTTAAAAAGATTGAATGGAGCACATAAACCTATCAGAGATTGATCTAGCAAATGTATTTTAAAGTTAATAAATTTTAATGAATACCATCATATCATGGTGCCAAATTTACAATTAATAGTTGATATTTAAATGTCTATTCATCTCAATAGTCAAGCACAAGAACATGTAGGTAAGTCATAAATTATGACATAGACAATGAAATTGATAATTATAATTGATCAAATTCATGTAATTATGTATGTGCATCAAAACTAGAGCCCAATATATGTTATAAATAGTAATAATACTAGGAATCATGGTTTGGAGCACATTGAGTTCAAGATGTAGGAAACTTGCATTTAAAGATAGGAACTAAAGCCCAACAGAACTGAGCATGATGTGTTAACAAACTAGTATAAACACATAGAATATATGAAGACCTAGATAAAATTATTATATATAGGTCATAAATGATACAATAGAATATAATGGTATTATTTAATTATTTCAAATCAAGATATATAGAGACATAGAAGCAAAGAGGTAGAGTGGAAGAGAAAAGAGATGAAGTGCAGAGCATTATCAGTTACAGACTAGACCTATAATAGAGAATAGAGAATTGGATTCATTTATGAATCTATAATTTAATCTATATTTGTAGCTCCATATTATATTATAATAGGTAGGTACCATCAGATAAGTTGAGTTGGTGCTTAGTTAGAGAGTGGGTCCTTTCTTAGAGTAGGTGCTCTTATATCAGGGGATTGGTGTCTCCTTAGGGTTGATGCCCTTAAAAATTGTAACCAGTGAGGTTATTTATTTTGAGGTTGGATTATAATGGTATATTTTTAGCTATTATCATGGTGGTTTTCCCTATATTAGGTTTTCCATGGTATATCTTTTGTTGTGTCTATTTATGTGTATTTGATCTTTGTATATAGTTTTCATCTACATTAAAAAGTTAAGAAAAGGACTAAGTTAATCAATATACTAATTCACCCCCCTCTTAATATATAGATATATATGTGTTCCAATAATTGGTATCAGATCCTTGGTTCCTTAGATGAAGCTTAATCAGCTCGTGTAGATCTTGGATGGTAAACACAAATGGCTAGTCAAGAAGGCTCTTCCTCAAAAAAGGAACCTCTCTTTGATGGATCAAACTATGCATTTTGGAGCATAAAAATGGAAACATATTTATCTTCATTAGAGTTTGATGTATGGATGTCTATTGTAAATGGATATACAACTCCTACTATAACTCCTATTGATCAAGCTACCAAGAAAGCATATGAGAGCAATGCCAAGGATAAGCATGTTATTTTATGTGGATTGTCTAATTCAGAGTTTATAAAAGTGATGTATTATCAAAATGCACAAGATATCTATAAAAAATTTGAAAATCATCTATGAAGGTGATTTCAAGGTAAATCAGGGCAAGCTACAAACATTCAAAGGCAAGTTTGAAATCCTTAAAATGAATTAAGAAGAGAAAATTATAGAATACCTCCTTAGAGTAGATGAAATATTTAATGTAATCAGAGGCCTTGAAGAATAGATGAAAGATCTAATCATTGTGAAAAAGGTCCTATGATCTTTGTCTTCAAGTTATGACTTAAAAATCTTTGTAATAGAGGAAGCAAGAGATTTGGATAAACTCATATTTGATGAGTTTCATGGAACATTCACAGCCTATGAGATGAGGATGAGAGAAACAAATACCTTCAAGAGATAAGTTGAATTCAAAGCATCCAAACCAATGAAGGAAGAATAACCTACATCTAGATTTGAGGAGAGTGATGAAGGAGAAGCCAACTTTGTCAAAAGATTTAGAAGAGGGTTTAAAAAGTATAAAGGTAAGTTACCCATTAAATTATTTAACTGTGGTAAAATAGGACATTTTGCTACTAAATTCCCTTATAAAAAGAAGGATAACTTTGAGAAATAAGAGAAAGTAAAAAGGTGAAACCTCACTATTCCATGAATAAGAACTTAAAAAATAATAAAGGCCTATACATAAAAGAAGACAGTGATTCAATGGATGATAGTGATAGTTATGATGATGATCATCACTATGATTTTGTGGTTGAGGAAAAAAAAGTCATATGCATGATAATAAGATTATATTTTATGGATGAAGAATTTGAAGACTTAGATGAATAACAAGAAGGACAAGTGGATTTAGAATGTGAACTCATCTATGCTCTAGAAGAAATAGACAAGATGAGAAAAGAGAACTCAAAATACAAGAAGCTTGGAAAAAAGGAGATTATAAAATGTCCAAAAGTCTTCAAAAATCTGATCAGATGGTGGTTATCCTAAATACATGAGTTAAAAAGGCTAATATAATATAAGATGTAGTCAAACTTGAACTATAATCTAAATTTGATCACTGCATGAAGTTAGAAGTAGAGACAGTGGCTTTGAGAAAAGAGCTTGAGAAATTTAAAGGGGAACTAGACAAAAGTTTGAATTTAATAAGAGGATTAGACATTATTAATGAATTTATCAACTCTCAAAATCTTTCAAAGAGAGATTAGGTCTTGGTTATGAAAAAGGAAAAAGTTTCACAACTAGTACGTCTTCTAACCTATATGATAACTTCAAATTAGAAGGAGAAATAGGAGCAAAGAAAGAGAAATCTTGAAAGGATACCAAAGATAGACTCAAACACATTTGATGTGAAGAAATTTGAAGGAAAAAATAAGCCTAAAGAAAAGAAGACAAAGGTATCTGATGTAGATGAATACACAAAAGTGAGAGACTTGAAGAATCTAGAGTTTAGAAGAGCTCCTCATACTACTCAAAGAAGTGTTATGACCAAGTATTACTCATATTTATATGGTTATTGTTATACCTATAATCATTTTGGTCATAGGAATATTTATTGTAGAGTTGTACCTAAAAGGAGAACAAATTTTTTAAGTATAAATTCATTTTATCTCTTATTAGATACAAATGTAATATGTTATAAATTCAATAATTTTGGTCACATAGATAAACAATGTAGAACAAACTTTGTAAGACCAAAAACACAAATTAAAAATAAAATCATGACTCTTAGTGTGAACAAAGGTTCACAAGTCTTTGAAAAGGAGAAAAAGAAGCCAAATAAAAAACCCAAGAATGTACAAAAAGTGAAAGATCAATTTATGATTTCTCAAACTACACTCCATGCCAAGGAGCAAATTTTTTGGTAATAGATAGTGGTTACTAAAAACATATGACTAGTGATACGAGCAAGTTCATCAAATTGATAAAATGTAAGGAATGGTTTATCATCTTGGTAGACAACACTATAGTAAAGATCAAAGGTAAAGGAACCTTGAACATAGATGGAAAATAGCCTACACATGATGTCCTTTATATTGAAGGATTGAATTATAATCTGCTAAGTGTCATCCAAATGTGTGATAATGGATATAATGTCACATTTAATGTATAAGGTTTCAAGTTAAAAAGATCTAAAAGACTAGTTGAATAAGGGAAAAGAATTGAAAGCAATATCTATAATCTTATTGAAGTGAATGGTAATAGTTGCCTAATAGGAAACATTGATGAGAGTTGGTTATGGCATAGAAGAATAGTCCATGTCAATTTTGACAATTTGGTAAAGGTGAGATCAAATAAGTGTGTTAGATACATGCCTAAGATAACCAAACCTGAAGATACTACTTGCAAGGAGTTTCAAAAAGGCAAGCAGACAAGGGTCAAATTTCAAACAAAGGAGTATGAATCTATAAAGCATCTAGAATTAGTTCATACTAATATTTGTGGTCCTATGAAGACAAAATGATCTAAAGGAGAGAGATAATTCATGTTATCTATAGATGATTACTCAATAATGAAATGGGTAACTTTTTTAAAGGACAAGTCACAAGCATTCGAGAGATTTAAGATCTTTAGAGCCATGGTAAATAATTGTTAGGTGTGGAGCCTAATTGTCTTCTAAGATTAGAGGTTAAAATTTTGATGTTATTTCAGCCAGGTGTGGATCTCATTCTGTGAATCCTTGATGGTGCACCCTAGAGAAATATTTTATTAAAATTACCTTGTCAAATTATAATTTTACAGTCAATTTGGGTTTTTGATTAAAGTTTTCCATATCAAATGATAGATGTTAATTTTACATGCTTTTTACCCTAAAATGTATTAATATATGGCTAAGATGTATGAATATGTAAAATATAATGAAATATTGTACACAGAGAGGAGGCAAAAAAGGTAGAGATGTGTAACAAGGTTTGTTATAGGATTTTATTTCTCCCTTTTATTTTTGGAAATAATATACTAAACAAGGTGGATGTAACCCATCTTGGGTGAATCACATTAAATTTGGTGTCTCCTGTTATGTGCATGTTTATGTTTATTTTTAGAATGTTTGGTTAACTCATTTCATAGTTTCTCTTGTATGTGATTTGAGGATAGATCTAGGTTTTAATTTATCCTAACAAAAATGAGATTGGATGAAAAATTAAATTCTTAAGATTTGGTAAAGGTGGAGAACTCACCTCAAATGAGTTCATAGAGTACTCTGAGAAGTATGGGATCAAAATAAATTACTCTACAACAAGGACTCCGTAGTAGAATGGAGTTTTTGAGAGAAAGAATAGGATAGCTAAGGAGATGGCTAGAACAATACTAAAAGAGGTCAAGTTACCTAATGGATACTAGAGAGAAGCAGTCCAAATAATAATATACATCTTGGATAGAGTTTAACTAAGGGTAAACACTAGCAAAACTCCCTATGGGATATGTTATGGAAAGCCTACCTATGTTAAGTACTTGAGACTGTTTGGAATCAAATGCTAAATTAGTAGAAAGGAGGACAAATTGGGAAGCTTTGAGTCAAAATATGATGAAGGAATATTTCTTGGTTATTCCACCTAAATCAAAGCCTACATGTGTTAAAATAAAAGGCTACACAAGATTGTAGAGAGCATGAATGTCAAGGTTGAGAAGGCTTGAAACATGTTAACCCTGATAAGGAAATCTATATTAAAGAATCAGATTTTGAAGAATAAGCAGCTAATGAAAAGGCTAAGGAAATGAATGAAAAGGCATATACAAGGTTTGTTCAAAATAATAATTATATAGAGTAGATCATTAGTAATATAAATGAAGGATTTCAGATAAGGAAAAGAGTTACACAAAATAAGGAACAATTAAGTTTTGCTCTAATGTCTAAAATTGAGCCTAAGATCTATGTTGAAGCTAGCAAGGATAAGAATTAGCTAAAATCCACTGAAGAAGAACTAAGCTAAATTGAAAAGAATAAAAATTGGAAATTAGTTCCAAGACCTTCAAATAATAATGTGATAGCTACAAACGGGGTCTTTAAAAATAAGCTCAATGAGGATGGATTTGTTATAAGAAATAAAGCAAGATTGGTATGCAAAGAATATGCACAAGTTGAGGGCATAGATTTTGAGGAAACATTTTCTCTAGTTGCTATATTGGAAGCCATAAGAATGTTTCTATCATTCTCTATTTATAATAAGTTAAAAGTATATTGAATGGATGTTAAGTCTACTTTCTTGAATGGGAACCTAGAAGAGGAAGTTTACTTAGAACAACCTGAAGGTTTTCAACTATCAGAGGAAGAAGATTATGTGTGCAGATTAAAGAAAAACTATCTAATTTAAAATAGGAACCTAGATCATGGTATTCAAGATTAGACCGCTACCTATAAAAATAAAGATTCAATATATGATATGTAGACAATAATCTATAATTCAAATTAGAAGGTGATCAGATTTTGATTGTTGTTTATGTAGATGACATCATATTTGGTGCTAGTAATAATAAAATGTGCAAACAATTTGAAACACAAATGCAAATTGAGTTTGATATGTCTATTCTTGGAGAAATTTCTTTCTTCCTTGGTCTAAAAATATCAAAAAATGATGAAGGCATATTTCACACTAAGTATGTAGAGGAAATGCTCAAGAAGTTTGTAATGGAAGATAGCAAACTAGTTAGTACTCCCATGATAACTGGTTATAAGTTGACTAGAGAGTATGGGTCCCTTGATGTAAACCAAAGTATGTATAGATCGGTGATAGGTAGATTATAATACCTAATTGCATTAAGACCTAATATCATGAAAATAGTGTTCATGGTTGCAAGATTTAAAATTACTCCTAAAGAGTCACATGTCAATGTAGTAAAAAGGATATTTAGATATATCAAGATCATAATTGACTATGGCCTATAGTATCCTAAAAGGCAATATTTCATTTTGATAGCATATACAAATGTTTATTGGGTAGGAAGTGTGGAGGATATAAGAATCACTAGTGGTGCTACATTTTTCCTTAGAAATAGACTTATTTCATGGATGAGCAAAAAGTAATAGTTAATTACTCTTTACATAATAGAAGTAGAGTATGTGGCAATAGTGGCATGTTGCACTCAAGTCCTGTGGATGAAACAAACACTAAAAGACATAAAGGTAGAGTACAAAATGCTTATCTCTATTTTTTGAAATAATTTAAGTGATTTAACATATCAAAGAATCTAATGATGCATTCTAAAACTAAGAATGTATCAATCAAGTATAAATTCTTAAGAGAAAAGGTTGAAAATCAAGAGGTCACAATGGAATATGTGCCATAATAGGACCAAATTATAGACATATTCACCAAACCTCTTCCAAAGGAATAATTTGAGTATCTAAGATAAAAGTTGGGAGTGGTGGCTCCTACATCACATCACTAGATCCTGGTGATAGGGCATGAGTCTAGGGGAGAATCATAGAATATTTGTTAATCCCTAGAAGAAGAGAGAAAAGACAACTCAGGTATGCATATTTTTTAAAATTTCAAATGAGTCGATGGTTGAATATTCTTGGACAAAATCCTCTATCTAATAAAGGGAGATAAAAATTTGGACAAATAGTGAGAAAAAATCCCTTTAACATTGATGTCAAAGGGGGAGAAAAAGTGAAAATGCTCTCTACAAAATTTTGGATAAAAAGTAAAAATGCTAAATAAGATCAAAGCATGTGTCCAAGTTAAGTTTAGGAAAATGTACCATTGCTTAAGGGGGAGAAATTTTGGTATGAAAAGGTTCAGTTCATACTCATGAGAATCCAATGCAAACAATGCAAAAAAAGGATTAGAATATTAGAAGATCAAATCATTTAGTTTGTCATCAATGAAAAAGGGGAAGATTATTGGCAATATGATTGTCATTGATGTCAAAAGGGAGATTATTGGCATTATGGATGTCATTGATGATTAGGGATGAATATGGTGATTAAAGGATATGAAAGGGATCCTATTAAAAGTAAAGGATGATTGGAGTGATTTTGTACATGAGTGGAATTCATTTGGTTCTTTATTTTGTTCATATAGACATTTTAGGTATATAGAGGAAAGTCTGAATAGGTAGTTTGTTGACATCACCATTACCATGTGTGAATGAGTTTGGGAGAGTTGGTCATTTGGTTATGATCACATTTGTCCCTAGTGGTTATTTTCCATATTTAAAGTCATGCGATGAAGATCAGTAGAAGATATGGAGATGCAAATTTGGCTACTTAGACAGAATTTACTATGTTTCTATACTTAGCCAAATTTGAAAAAAGGTTCAAGCAAAGCCAAGTAAGCATATTGATGAGGTTAAAATTTACTAGAGGTATTAGGACAAAATTATCAAATGGGTTTCTTCATCCTTGTGCCTAGTTTTTATGCACTAAATCTTAGGTCACATGATGTAGCATGACAAAATATATGCATGAGCAAAGTTAGGTTCTCAAGCATTTTGACAGTGTTTTCCCACAGTCAAATTTGTAGATAACAAGAAGATGTTGAGCATGCAATTTTTATGATGTCATATCTTGCATGTATGAATGTTTTTGGAGTGGATGAATATATAGATGGAATCCCCTGTATGAGAGGATCTTATGCACTAATTTACAAGTCATGCGATGAAGTGTATCAAAATTTATACAAGAACAATGTTGGCCTTCCAAGCAGTTCTAAGCATAGCTAGCTCTATGTTAGAAGAATTTGAGTGAGTAGCTTAATGTCATTATATCACACACACAAAATATTCAAGAATAAATGATTATATGTGTTTTTTCACTATCATGCCTAGTTTATATGGTCCAAATTTTAGAATAAGTTGATAATCAAAGCAAAAGATATGAAGGTACAAAGTTAGCCTTCTATACATATTGAGATGGTCCCCATACTTAGTCAAATCTCCACAAGGTAAAGTTTGAGCTTTTTTGAATATCTAACATTTAGTGTTTAATCGTATATTGAAGATCTAATAATGTACATAGAAGTCAATATGTCAAAGGCAATTATGAGTGATTGCACTAGTGACAAGTGTCACAATCATAGAGCTTGAACAATAAATCTATGGTGTGGTTCAAAGTCAATTAGTCAATGATCAATGTGACTATCCCAAGTGTCTCAATATAAATAACTCATATAAATGTGTAGAAGGCATGCCCTAATTCCAAGTGTCACATTCATAGTAGCTCATCAGAGATAAATATTGAGCTTATTGGAAGATCAAACAGTGAGTGATTGATCATGCAAATAAGTTCCAATAGAGTGAATGGAATCAATGGGATAAAGGGGTTGATGTTTAATCATATATAGAGAGAATGTTTGTGAAATTATGAATATCTAATGGCATGTGGGAGATCGAATCAAAAATATCAATGAACACATTTTAAAGTTAAAAGGTTAATGTCTATAAGTATACAAATATTGAATGGACTGCATAAGCCTGTTAGATATTGATCTAATAGACACATCTTAAAGTTCAGCAATTTGAGTTAAAACCATCAGATTGTGGCACCAAATGTGAGATCAATGGTCAATATTTAAAGGTCTATTCATCCCAATGGTCAAGCACTAGAACATGAAAGAACATGTAGGTAAACCATAAATTATGACATGGATAATAAATTTGATTATTGTAATCAATAAAATTCATGTAAATATGCATGTGCATCAAAACAAGATCCTAGTATATGCTATAAATTATAATAAGACTAGGAATCATGGTGGTGAAGCATGAGTTCAAGATGCAAAAAACTTGTGGTTAGACAGGAACTAAAGTCTAATGGAAATGAGTGTGATGTGTTAGTAAACTATTGTGAACACAAAGAATAGACAAAGTTCTAGATCAAATGATTATATATATGTGTGTGTGTGTGTGTGTGTGTCATCTAGGATACACTAGAAGCTACTAGTATTATTAAATTATGTCAAATCGATATATATAGAGACATAAAAGCAAAGAGGTAGAGTAGCAGATAAAAGAGATAAAGTGTTGAGCATGAGTATATACAAACCAAACCTATAACAAAGAATAGAGAATTGGATTCATTTATGAATCTATACTGTAATTTGGAGTTGTATCTCCATAGTAGAATCTGATAGGTAGGTGCCATCAGATAAGCTAAGTTGGTGCTCAATTAGGGAGTGGGTGTTTCTTTAGAGTAGGTTCTTTTAAATCAGTGGACGGATGTCTCCTTAGGTTTAGTGACCTTAAACATTATAACTAGTGAGGTTATTTATTGTGATTCTAGATTAGAATGGTATATTCTAGCATTTATTCTCATGGTAGTTTTTCCGCTCTTGAGTTTTCTATGGTATATCTTGTGTTATGTCTATTTGTGTTTATGTGATCTCTGCATATAGTTTTCATCTACATTAAAAGTTTAATAAAAGGACTAAGTTAAATAGTATACTGATTACCCCCACCCCTCTCAATATATAGTTTTTTATAAAAAAATAAGTGTGCAAGAATATGTCACTTACAAAAAATGAAAAAGGATTATGTTAGGCATTATTGCATCATATGTGATCCTATTTTTGACCATATCTTATCTAAAAACCTCAACTAATCCATGTTGAATGCCTTAAATGACTTTGACCCTTTTCTTTAGTCTTGGCCTATCTTAATTAATGGTAATCTCTATTTAGTTGGTCAAAACACCTTTGGTTGGTTGTCTTCAATGCATGAAGACAAAGTAGACCAATGTATAGAATGCCTTATAGTATGATTACAAACTTGTCCATTAATTTCCTGTGTCTTGAGCCTTATGTAGGGAGGTGGGTTATCTTAGAAGAAACCATAATACTCTACAAGAGTTGTGATGTAACATTATGGACTATCAAATAAAGCATCCATTTTAGAAGGCATGGGTTGGCAAGTAGAGTGGTTGGTTAATCTATGGAAAGAATATAGACATGTCATGTTTTGATTTGGTTGTATGGAGGAGAAAACACATATTTTAGGAAGGCATATCTCTTATAAAATGAATTTTTTCCATTTTAGTAAGGGAGAGAAAGAATAAGGAAAATAAGGAAAACCAAAAAGAGCTTTGAGAGGGAGAACATCAGCTTTAAGAATGTTTCAAAAAATATCCCAAGGATGATTGCGATCAACTGGTAGGCTTCTCTTTTGATTTGACTATTATGTTGTTTGACCAAATGAAGTTGTGTGGTTCTAATAATTTTACTATGTTTGGGAAGAGTATAATCCATTTGTCTTATTATTTTTGCTTATTTCCCTATGGTTGTGCTTGAGTCACCCATAGTCTTTCCTAACCTTGTGTGTGGGAGTTTGGAGTTGAGACATTCCTCCATGGTTTTTCTAGTTGTTAGGACATATGTCTATTTGGATAGTAAGGTTTCATCACGTAAGACTATTTATTCATTGAAAGGTTATATGTTTCATGATGGAAGAAGGGTTAGGTCTCTCATATGTGACATGGTGATAGGTTTCCTAAGCCTTCTCATGAATATATATTGGAACTCATTTAATTGGATAAATGCCTGATTGCTTTCATCCTTGTGGTTTATATTTTTTAATTTATCCTTTCTAAAAATATATTTGAGGTTGGTAACCTAGTAGACTATGAAAAGTATGGACTATCACCCTGGGAATACACATCTCCTTGACCCATAGATATCTTGATTTCCTTATTTTCCTTGCACTATTATGAGAACATGCATGGATCTAGGATTCCTTCTCGAGGATGTCTAGAGTAGTCACTTGATCATGGAAAAGTTTGGGAGGTGAACCCATATTTTGTTGGCCAAAGTTACACCTAGAAAAAAGAGGAACTAGTTTTCACTATTCATTATTCTTTGTTGTTGATTTTTATAATTGGTTATAAGATAAGGTTTATTTATTCTTCACTAAACATATTTTATTTATATGTTGATAACTAATTTAGGATTGATTTTTGAGCCATTATCATTATGAAGGTTTCCAATTGAACATTTTTGTTATTACTTCAGAGAGCTATTGAATAGTCTTCTTATTTATATATTATTCTAAATTTCCTTACAATAGCATCATCATATCAAATATAATCCATATGAATGTTGTCTACTCATGATTGAGCTTTCCAAGTTAAAGGCCTTATTACATATACATTTAAATTCAGTTGAATATCTTGTGAGTGATTTGCATATTGCATATTGAGATGCTCATAATATCTTTAATTCTATACTAATTTTTGTGGAAGACACATATAATTAGGAAGGCAAGTGAGTTAGAATCTTTTTGTTGATGATATTAAAGATAATATTATGATCTACTTGTATGATGTTGGTTATCAAAAACCCTTTTATGGTAAGGTATAATCTAATTAATATAAAATCTTGAAAAATTCTTGAGATGTGTTAAATAGAACCTCACTGGGCTTTGACCATGGGCTTTCCTGGAAGGAATCTACCAAATGAAGAGTAACTCTTAGATCTATATGGATCTTTTGATAAAAATGATAAGTAATCCATGTTTGGTTTAGCCTTGGTGATGATTACCATTTTATTTATAGTCAAAGGGAATCCTTCCCTTATATTATGTAGGTATATCTTTGGGATTTAATTATATCCATGTGTGGAATAAAATTAAGAACTACATTGTGTTGGTTGTTATTGGAGATAACAATTTAGATTGACTAGATATTATAAATATTGATGATATTCTAGTAGGGATACATCTTGAGAAAGAGAATCTTAATTAAAGTGTTGAGTAGGATTTATGCCTTTGATATTTTCCTTTTCAATACTAATTTTTATAAAGAAGAGATTTATAATTGAGTTTAGCTCTTATGTTCAAGAAATAATAATGCAAGGGAACCAGATTGGTATAGATTTAGATACCCTTGAATGAAGTGATTAGTGTTTGAAAAAGGATTTTGAAGGCCAATCCTTTACTCTATGTATCTTCATTTTATACAATATCTTTCATAACCTATTATCTTTGGTATATCAAATTAGGTCTATTGATGTTATAAGTTCTAACTTCTAATGAATGGAGCAAATGGCTTTGAGATTGAGTAGTATCTTAATGGTGATTTGGATATTTTATGTTGCCTTTAGATATTACCTTAGTCAACTAAATCAATGAGAATATTGTTTTAGTGTTGATAGATTGAAATAAGCCTCGATGCCTTCTTATTTAATTTACCTATGAGGAGGTCAATTTTTTTTATTGTTGAGATTTTGTCAATGTTGATGTGTTTGTTCTTGGAACTCTATTTCATATTTTATGTTTTTCTTAAACTAATTAGAGTATTGGTTTAGTATGGACATATCAATTTAGACTTAGAACTACTTGTCAGCTTGATTAGCTTCATATTCTAGCCTTAGATGTTCTCTATATTTCTCTTATGCATTTGATTTTAGCCTTGATAAATTATCCTACGTAGATAATTGGCTCAATCAGATTCTCTTTTCTTTAGTCACTTTTGAAATGTTATAGATTTTGACTTAGTCATTTTTCTTACTTTTTTCATTTTCATTCATATTTTCCTTGTTAACTAATTCATTCACTAGGAATTTGCCTTAGATGACTCTTGATCAGGTTTTTCATTCTTTTGGTTCTTTCTGCCTTAGCCATTTCATTGATTTGGCCCTCTTTTGTTTTGATATTTCCTTACTCAATTTCATGACTTTTGTGAATTAGTTCATAGGAATCCACATTTTATCATCTCATTAACCTAAGAGTGATGTCAGCTTGGTCTATTGTATAATCAATGCTACGATAGCAAGATAGTAGGATGTTTCCATATCGCATTGTCTTAGTGACTCATGATTTTAGAGAGGACCGTATAGGGAGTGACATCTTTGGGCTAGTGGGATAATGGGATTTTACCATGTGGATTGATCTCAGTGACCCGTGATTCTAGATAGGATTGTATAGGGAGTAATGCATTAGGGATAGTGGGATAGAGGGATCTTTCCACATGGAATCATCCTGATGACCTATGAACCTAGATATGTTCATACATATAATGAGGCCTCCAGGCAAGTCAGCCTATATAATGTTGAAAAGTGGAAAATAAGTCACCCTATAGTCCTGAGGATTCTCATGCAATCCTAGTTGTGAGTCAAACCAACTAGTAAGTTAGAGGTCATAGAAACTAGAAAGGAATGTTCCCATGAGCTTGAAGAGAAGTTAGTGTGGCTTTGGAGTACACAAAAGAATCCATATAGTGCCAATTGATTTTGTAATGGCCCAAATCAAATTTGATAATCGTCTTGATGTCTTTTGTGTAGTCGTCAATTGGATCAGGCTCATGAAATATTTTATAATTTTATCCAAATGAATTAGGATTGTAGGATTCTTATTTATTAGCTCATGTATGTTAATTATTAAGGATATTTATAGGATTAATGTTTGTTATTGGATTAGATTTTGGTATCTTTCCATGTTCATTGGTGGTTTTTGGTTGATGAAGTGTGTTGTGTCTCTTTTTGAGGAAAAAATGGGCATGACATTTTGGTATCAGAGCACCAGGTTAAACTCTAGGAGTTTTAGGGATGATATGATTAGGTTCATCACATTTTTAATGCCAATTAATCATGAATTGTGTAGATTTAATATTTGTGCATTGTTTTTTGACATTGTTAAAATTTGAATTATGTAGACAAGATGTTATAAAAGGAAGAAATGTAAGGAATAGTGGATAGTGGTCACCAAGATCCCTAAACTATGCAACCATTTAAAATCCATGTTCAAAATCTTGAGACCCTAGTGAGTGATGATTGTGATAGAGTAAATGTTTCCACAAGTTTATATGCTAAAAAAAAGATTCATGCCACCCAAAATAAGGGATGGGTAGGGTCAACAACCTTCAAAGTCTCATCATAGAAAGAGGAATATGAAATACCTTCATTAATATCATAGGAGGAATTATGCTTTGACATAAGTTCCACCTATGAAAAATGTGGATGTTGGACCAAGTAAGGCCCATCAGATGTAGTCTAGAAGGGACACTATCTAAGGTGTTTGCTTCAACTATGGATGTATGGATCATTATGCACAAAAATTCCCTAAGAACCTTGATTTTGGGATACTTGAGTCTTGTTATGGACTGGTTGTGAGAACCAAATTTTGTATAATCCCTATGATACTTATTTTGACGAATCTATTATGACAAATGATAAAATGTATGTGATATGTTGTTATGGTTGGAGGAACAATAGACCCTCTCAAGTTAAATCAGTTGGTGCTATATATTAGTATAATTATATGGATATGGATAAATATATATATGAGAATGTGCATGATGCTTTTCGATTATGGTGTTTGCCTAAATAATTAAACTTATCTATGTTGTTATTATATTAATGATGGACTGAAAATATGATTAAAGTTAGCTTGATATGTTTGAACTAATGCTCAAATGTTAATAAATCAAACTCATAGCTATGAAAAAGCTTTAACAACCTCTCTTTTAAAATTATGAATTCCCTTAATACATGGATTGTGTATATTTAAAATGTGGGAATGATAAAAACATCATCTTTTACTATTTAGAGCATTAAAACCATTTGATAAACTAGGAAACGGTAAAACACTAGTATTAAGGTTATGGCTTACTCTATGTATAAATCTAACATTGCCTTATGTTAACTAGCTGAGTGGTAATCTTGCATTTTGTCAATGTAATTAGATGAATCTTTGAGGAACTAAATGGAGTAATTATGTCTCTACATAATTATTATTTCATGAAAAGAGCATGATATATTTGAATAGATTTAGGTTGTTAATTTCTTAGTGTTTTATATATGAACATAATCTAAATTATAATGTTATTTATGGTTACATGTCAAATGCTTATGAGGATATCTTCTTGGTTGTGAAGCATATGGAATGGATTAAAGAAACCTTGTACATTGTTGATAATATGATGATAAATCAATCAATAGATAAATCTACACTTATGGTAATGATTGAGAGCCTAGAAGAGTTGATAATCATGTTGAATTGCATGAATTTATGTGGCATTAAAATAGAAAGAATACATTTGGTATTACTAAATTTTCTCATAATGATAATTTATAAATTTTAATAGTTTTAATTGCTAAATTCCTTGGGCACTTGTATATCACTATATGTCAATAGGAATCAAAAGTGGTGGTCATGGAGGTAACCTTCTATTGAAATGACAGCCCTACATATCAATTTCCATAAACATTATGTATACACATACAAGTGTGACCTAATTCTAGGTAGCATTATATCTAAAATCTCATTTTAAAGTAGAGGCATAGAGTACCAGCTACTTGACTATATCATTTTGTGTAGTGGTAGTGGTATAGCACCCTCCTACATGTTATTCTTTAAATTGACAATATAATTTTGTGAAGTGTCAATGGTGTAATGCCCTCCTACATGTTATTACTCATAATTGAACAATAATGAATTTAGATTGATAAAGTGGTTATTGGCTCCATAAGAAATTTTATTAGTAATGGTTGGTGGAATAGATCCCCTATGTTTTGATGTAGTTTGATTCTTATGATGACTAGTGGATCACCAACACCCTTGTAATCTATTACTTATCCCCATGATTAGTTTTTAGAGCCACATAGTGATAATATTTTGATATGATTTTTTTCTAAATGTTCTTGCTGAGCTTATTTTATATTATCTAAGCTTTTGTTTATATTGCTTAGAAACCAACATTGTTTTCTTCTTAACTTTGAATGTTTCAATCTAAAGGTTGATCATGGAAGTCATTGATGAATTTTTATTGGATATTATTTCATTATTGAGACTACTTGGTTTCATTTTATTTTTGATTTTTCACTTACATGATTAGTTGATGTTTCTTCAAATGATTTTGATTCTTGCTTGTGTTGGTTTCATGTGTTAGGATGTGCATAATTATTTCTTTGAGAGAGTATAGGGAGAAGAAGTAGCTTGAAAATGATAGATATGTGGGTCATGGTGGATACCTATCATATGGGTCCAATATCTCATCATTACTCATTCACCAAATATGGTGGTCTTAGACACTAAGGTGTCTCAAAAGTACTGAGGTGTATTTTTCACTCTGTGCCTAGATGTTGGCTAGTAGATTAAGGTCTTGAAGGCCCCTGACATATTGACTATTTTTTGTCTATTCACTTTGCACCTAGATATTGGCTAGTGGATTGATGTCTTGAGGTTCCTTGGCATATCAACTATTTTTGTCTCTTCACTCTATGCCTTGATATTGGTTAGTGGACTAATGTCTTTAAGGCCAAAAACATATCAAATATTTTTTATCTTCACTCTATGCCTAGATATTGGTTGGTAGATTGATGTCTTAAGGATCCTTGGCATATCAATTATTTTAATCTCTTCACTATACACCTAGATATTGGTTGGTGGAATAATGTCCTAAGACCCCCTAGTGTATTGACTATTTTTGTCTCTTCACTTTGCACCTAGATAGTGGTTGGTAGACCAATGTCCTGAGGGCCTTCGATGTATCAACTATATTGGATGGTGGACTGATGTCCTAAGGTACACATACATATTGATTGGCACATTGATTCCTAGTTAGTGGACTAATGTCTTAAGGACCACATATATATTAATTTTGACATAAGTCTATTGTCTATGGGACTGATGTCATGAGACCCTCCTACATATTGAGTTGCACATGATATCTTAGCTAGTAGATTGAGATCCTATGAGCACAAATATATTAAATACAAATGTACTTGGTTGCTTAAAATATTTCATGAATGGCATGGTGTATGGAAAATGGAAACAGTCCCATACTTGTATTCTTTTGTACTAGAATTAGTGTGATGAGAGGCATTTCCCTATGCTTTGCTTATTCAGAAGATCCTTTATGTTTTAGATGGCACTAGCTATTTTAACTCAATAATACCTTGTATGTTTCTAATAATTCTATATGAGCTCATAATTGTATAATCAGGCATTGATGCTTATTTTAGTAGGCTAGTTTTGTTGTGATTAGCAACAATCATCCTTATCTAAGAATAAATTACATATTAAAGGAGTGCTTGAACTCCCATGCTTATAACAAAGAAATTATGAGTCTCATATGGCTGAGATAGTTGTATTTTTAAATATGATTTACATCAGAATGAATCACCACTTTTATAAATTAATTTTAATTCAACCAACACCCAATGCAATTAGTAAAATACATTGTGGAAATATAGCCTTGAATAAAATAATTCTTGGGTCTAAAATTGGACCACTTTCACCTCTGAATTAGAGAAATCTTTGTTGAAAGGAAGTTCAAATTATTATGATCAAGAATTGAAGCATCCTTATAAGTTAGTTCAAGGAAACTCTTGTTATTCTAAAATGTCAGTAACAGTCTTGCAAGAAAATTATGGGAAATAGAAAGGTTTTTCCTCCTTATTTACATAAATTTCTTTTATTCTTGTATGTGTGTTAGTATATGATGTTGTGACACTAAATGATGGTTGTCTATGGGTATAATATTCATGACGGTAGGTTTTTCAACTATACTATGATCATTGTTAGGAAAATTAAATGAAGGAGTCTTACACAAATGGAACTCATGACTTATGTTGCAAATATTAAAGTGATTATGTCACACCATCCTAAAATCTAGTAAGAGAATTGGTATCAAAATTATTGATGATCTAAGCTAAATAAACTTTGAAGAAACTTAAAGGTATATCATAAATACAATAGGAATACTATGTTTGGTTTCATGTACCATTTGATACAATAGGAATACTATGTTCTTAAGGGGTGCAACAACCAAATCATATTATGTGTCTACCTAGAATGACATTTAGATAATTCAGAATGATGTTCTAGGAGTCAAGTAGATATAAAAACCTTGTTGGATGAGAAAAATAGTCTTGCATCAAGCATAATACATATTTAAGTGGGGAAGAATGTAATTCACCTCATGAAAAAAATAATAATTCAATTTCTAATTGAAATAATATTTCCTAAAAAAGACTAATATCCATACAAGGGGGACTATAGGGAGCTCGCCCTTGGATACATAATAAATATGGGACCATTAATACTCTTATTTGACTCTAGATGATAATGTTATTCATCACCTATGTGGACATGCTTTAGGTATGGACAAGGTGACTATGTTAAATTAATGGTGATACTCTCTTGGTGGTGTTGATTGGAAGGTGAATGGATCATGCAAATGGTAAAGGTGGCTAAGCAATACTTAAATTATTTACTTATGGTGGAAAAGAGATTATGCTTTTACTAGGTCTTATATTGATCCCACTTCATGACTTTATGAATTAACTAAAAATATAATTACATTGATTTAAGTAAATGATTTATCATGCTTATCATTTCAATATTTATCTATTAGGATAAAAAAATTCATTGGTACAATAAGTGTGCATGGACAAATCGTTGCCAATGAAATAAAAAGGACTACACTAGGCATTATCACATAATATGTGATCCTATCTGTGACCATATCTTATCTAAAAACCATAACTCATCCAAGTTGAATGCCTTGAATTCCATTCAACCCTTTTATTTAGTCTTAGTGTGTCTTAATCTATGGTTATCTCTGTTGGGTTGGTCAAAACACCTTTGGTTGGCCATTTTTAATGCATGAGGACAAAGTAGACCAAGGTCTAAAATGCCTTATAGTAGAATTACAAAATTGTTCATTAATTAACTTTGCCTTGAACCCTATGTAGGGAGGTGAGGTGTCTTATAAGTAACCAGAAGAATCTATTAGAGATATCATGTACCATTATGTACTAGCAATGAGAATGTCCAATGAAGGAATGGGCTTTCAAGTAGAGTGGTTGGTCAATCTAAGGAAAGAATAGACACATGTCATGTTTTGATTAGGTTGAAAGGAGGATATAATGCCTATTTAAGGTAGTCAAATCTCTTAGAAAAGGAATTTTTTCCATTTTAGTAAGGTGAAGAATAAAAAAGGAAAACCAAAAATTTCCTAGAGAGGGAGAACCTCAAATTGAAGAAGGTTTTAAAAAACATCCCAAGGAGGACTAGGATCAACTACTAGGATTTTGTTTTGATTTAACTATTCTCTGCTTTGACAAAATGAAGTTGTGTGATTCTAATAATTATTATGTTTGGGAAGAGTATAATCCACTTGTCTTACTTATTCTCTTTTATTAATTCCCTATGGTTGTGCTTAAGTCACCCCAGAGTCTTTCCTACCTTTTTATGTGGGAGTTTAGAGTTAAGATAGTCCTCTATGGTTTTTCTAGTTATTAGGAATTATGCCTTTTCTGATAGTAAGGTTTCATCATGTAAGATTATTGATGCATTGAAATGTTACATTATTCATGATAGAAGAAAGGTTAGGTCTCTCATGTGGTACATGTTGATAGGTTATGTAAGCCCTCTCATGACTATACATTAGAACTCATTTAATTGGATAAATGATAGATATTTTTTATTCGTGTTGTTTATCTTTTGTGATTTATCCTTGCTGAAAATAGATTTAACGTTGGTAACCTCTTGGACTATGAAAAGTTTGGACTGTCATGCTGGGAGTAGCCATCTCCTTGAACCCCAGATATTTTGATTACATTATTTTCTCTATTTTCCTTGCACTATAATTTGAACATGCCTAGAGCTTGGAGTCATACTATAGGGTGTCTAGACTAGTCACTTGATGATGGAAAAAGGTTTGGAGTTGAGCCCACCTTTTGTTGGCCAAATTTGCACCTGAAGCAAATAGGAGATCATCTTCAACTATTAATTAGTATTATTTTGATACTTTATATAACTAGATATAAGTAAAGGACTATTTATTCTCACTAAACCTATTGAATTTATATGTTGAGAAATGATTATAGGCCAATTTGTGAGCCATTGTCATTACAAGGTTTGCCATTGGTCATTACTTCAGATAATTATTGAATATTATTCTTATTTATATATGATTATAGATTTCCTTATGATAGACTCATTGTTTTAAATGAATCCATATGAATGTTTTAAACTCATACTTGATCTTGACCAAGCCAAGGGAATTATTATATATACAATTGCATTTAGTTTAATATCCTATGAGTGTTTTGTGCATTGCATCTTCAATTTCTCGTAATATCTTTATTTATATATGTTTTGAATGTGTAAGAAACATCTAATTAAGAAGTCAAGTGAGTTATACTATTTATGTTGATTATATTAAAGATAATATTCTGAGTTATTTGTATGAATCTAATTATGAAAAACAATTTTATGGTAAGGCAAATTTTAAGTAAAATAAAATCTTAAATAATTCTTGAGTTGTATTAAGAAGAACTGCAATGGTTTTTGACTGTCGATCTTATTGGAAGGACTATGCCACATGAGGATCAACTCTTAGATCTATACGGATTTTTTCATAAAATGATAAGCACCCCATGCTTGGTTTAACCTTGGTGATAATCAACCTTTTATGGAGAGTAAAAGGGAATCATTTACCTATATTATGTAGGTATATCTTTAAGATTTAAGTCTATCCATATGTGGAAAAAGCATAACTTATTAAATTGTGTTGGTTGTCATTGGAGATAACAATTTCACTCTACTTGATATTTCAAATATTGATGATATCTTAGTAGGGATAAATCTTAATAAAGAGTCCCTTAATTAAAGTGATGAGTAGGATTTTTCACTTTGACTTTTCCCTTTTCAAGAAAAAATTTTATAAAGAAGATATTTATAACTGAGTTGGGCTCTTCTACTAAGGAAATAACAATGCAAGCTAATCGTATGGTTATAGATTTTGATACCCTTGCATGAAGTGATTAGTGATCAAAAAAGGATTTTGAAGGCTAATCATTAAATCTATCTCTTCACTTTAGAAAATATATTTTTGAACCTCTTATCTTTGGTATATCAGATTAGGTCTATGTGTTAATGTTAGAATTTATAAGTTCTAATAAATGGAGCAGACAACTCACAGATTAAGCAATATCTTAAGGGCATTTTGGATAGATTGAATTTCCTTTAGATATTAAATTAGTCAAATAAACAAATTATAATATTGGTTAAGTGTCAAGAGATTGAATTAATCCTCAATGCCTTCTTGTTTACTCAACTTATAAGGAGGTAAGTTATTTTGATTGTTGCATGGTTGTTTATGTTGTTGTGCTTATTCTTATAACTTTGTTTTGTCTTTGATTTTTTTCCTAAACTAATTAGAGTATTGGTTTAATTTTAACTTACCAATTTAGGCTCAGACCTTCTTCCTGGTTAGATTAGATTCATATTTTGGCCTTATATGTTTTTTGTGTTTCTCTTATGTGTTTGAATTTAGCCTTACTAAATTATCTTATGTAGATAAGTGGATCAATAAGATTTTATTTTCCTTAGTCACTTTTGAAATGTTTCAAATTTTTACTTAGTCATTTTTATTTCTTTTTACCTTCATCATATTTGCCTTGTCATCTAATCTATCTATTGAGACCTTGCATTAAATACTTTTTGACCATTTTTTTCTTTATCAAAGTCATTATTATCTTAACCAATTGATTACTTTGGCCACATTTTATTTAAAATTTACCTTATATAATTTAAAAACTTTTATGAAGTGATTCATAGGAAGCCACATTTTGTCATCCTACTAACCTAGGAGTGATGTTAGTCTGGTCTATTGTATGGTTAGTGTTGGGCTAGAAAGAGGTATCATCTTGATGACCCATAATTATAGAAATAATTATACAAGGATAAATGCATCTAAGTTACTGGGATAGAGAGATGTTCCCATGTGGAATCATCCTTATGAACTATGATTCTGAAGAGGACTATAGAGGGAGTGATACCTTTAGGCTAGTGGGATGGAGAGATGTTTGCATGTGGCATCATCTTGACAACCTAAAAGACTAGAGATGTTCGTATAGATAGCAAGGCCTCCAAGAAAGTGGGCATGTGTAATGTTGCTAAGTGGAAAATAGGATGCCTCACATCTCTAAGGTTGTTCACACAAGCCTATCAGTGAGTCTGACTAGCTAGAAAGTAGGGGGTCATCATAGCTAGAAAGGAATGTTCCTAGGAACCCAAAGAGAAGTTGGTGTGGACTTGGAGCATTTATAAGTATCCATGTAGTTCTTATTATGTTTTCTATCACCCAAATCAAATTTGAAATTATTTCAACATATTTTATGCAATCATCAATTGGCGTGGGATCATGAAATATTTATGAATGTTGGCCAAATGAATTAGGATTATAGGATTCTAAATTATTGGCTCACATCTATTAAGTCTTTAGGGTAGTTTCAATATTATTTTTTATGATTGGATTAGATTCTATTATCTATCCATTTTTTTGTTGTTTTTTGGTTCATGAAGTGTATTATGTCTATGTTTTTGATTAAAAAATGGGCATGATAATTGGTGACTTGATTATGCTTTATATCAATCCAAAAATGAAGAAACCTCAAGGTACTTATCCTAAGAATAGGGACCAAACTATAAGAGAGGATCAAATTTTTGAAAATGACCATTAGAAGGGTTAAGGATAAGAACATCCCATAGGGGACAAAAATGTTTTCCATTATTGTTCCCTACTAGAAACTTTTTTCCTTAATGAAAACATGTGACTTTTGGGTCTAAGTATGCCTATATATTTTCTTAGGGGGGGTTTTAGTAGTTATAACATTTATGTAGGTTTAAAAAAGAAATTTAGAAGAAAAATAAGCCCATAGAGGTGTTTTGGATAAAGTGAGGTGGTGAAATAGGTTTAGATTAAGTTATTAAGTTAATTGAAGTAAATTATGCCCAAAACTAACATTATCAAGTACTCATGACCAAATTTGATTGACTATATCAATTATTTATGATCAAATTTGAGTGGTTACACTAAAAATTAACCATGAAACAAAACATTTGAAAGAATTATTTTTACTAAAGAAATTAAAAATCTAATAGAACACTGCCCAACAAAGTGATAAATGACATGAAGTTCTATACCATTGGTCCTCCTAGTAGAGGGTGCAAAAGGAGACTAGTAATATCTTCCATTATTAAATACAAAATAATTATAAAAATTTATATTCATGGTGATAAAAGGATCATTTGCATTATTTACTTTTTTTAAAACCTTATACCTTTAATAAATAGTTTGTTATAAACCCCCCCTCCACATTTTTGGAGAAGAATATAAAATAATTCAACATTAATCATATCGGAAAGGGTTTTAACCTAAGCTAAATACCTATGTATCTTTCCCTTAAACATATTTTAATAGAAATATCATTATTCATGTCCAAATTATCTTTCCATAGATTCATGTTATTTGGGTATTCTAAAATACAAACTATCCTCCTCAAATTGATTATAATAAAACAATAGCCCTCTTCCTTTCTCACCATTTCTCACCTCCAACGCACATCCCCCCAACAATTAACATTACCATTACTTTTACCAATAATAGGAACATACAATAGACTTATCAAAACCAAAATCAGAGACATTCATAGTTAGTAATGTGTGCAATAGTGGTTGAGTCACAACAAGTTACTAAAAGGATCTATACAACATGTTAAGTAATAAAGTTCATATCACTCCTTTTCAATAAATTTTATGATTGAATTTTTCATATTGAATAAGTGATATATATAAATTTATTCATGGTAATCTATATGTAGTTTTTTATGTAGTGTTTCACATTGATCACTCGACTCAATAGGTGGTGAATGTGAATTCCCATGTTACATGGGCATTACAAAGTGGGAGCAAGATAAAATCATAATTATTCTAATGAATATGGGGTTGTTTAATTTTAAATACACAAGCTCAATTTTGATAATTTTTATATATGGTAAAGTGATATATGAAATGGAACAAAACCTGAAAACTTGGGGTAACATTATAAAATAGTCTAGTTTTTTTTTATAATCAAAAAGGTTATTGTGTTGGGTTTTTCTACCTAAGAAGGTTTCCAAAGTGAAATCATGTGTATATTCATGTTTATATATATCTTTGAATGGGTAAGGATCTCATAGAATGTGTGTGTGTATGAACCTTATAGGACTTAGATGAATCTAAATCATATGTTGTTAAAATGTACAGCAGACTAAATTAGGTAATAATATGCAATAAATATAACCACTAATTTTTTATAGAATTGAATAAGTTTGGCCTTTATAATAAAAGTAATAAATAGTACAAGTAATAATTTAGTTAGAAAATAACTGAACTAAATGATCTATAGGTTAGAAACCAAGTTAGAATATGGTATAAGTATCACAAATAGGATCCTAATATTAGAACTATTTATGGATAGTATCACCCTAATTATACAATAACACCATTATTAGAAATGTGGTGGTAGTGTCCTATGTGCAAGATTGTCCTAAGCTTCTAGGTGCACTTATGTTTGGATCTCTAAGGTTTGTTCCTATGTGTACGAGTATTGAAACCCTATATATTGCTTCTTATGACTAATTTTATGAGAAAACCCTAATCCTTCATGTAGCCATGGCATTTTTTTGATAAAATATGTTTTTTGGACATATTTAACACCTTGTTATGATGAGATTTGCCTACATACTAATACTCTGAGGAAGGATCAAGCCTAATGTAATTCTCTCCACCTAAGTACTTGTCAAGATATTACTATAGTGTCATTGAGTGCCTTGAATGTTCTTGAGATTGTAAATTTGGGTAATTTGAGCTTAGGACTATTGTAGATGGTAGTAAGTAGAAGTAAGGAAAAACATAGATTGATAACCTTAATTATGCACAACTTGTTTTAAGTTTGAATGTGTATTTTGCATATGATTTATATCTAGTGTCTAAATAGATAAAATTAATGTACATATACCATTTTGATGTTTATATAGGTGTTAAAAGAGGTCTAGGCTAACTTTAAGAATTTTTTTGATTTGAAAAAATATCTATTTGTGAAAAATATAGGGAAAGGACATTAATGCCATTATTGTGACACTAAATCCATGTGGCACTAGTGTCCTTATTATGGTGCTAATGTCCAAGTGGAAAAACACTATCAAGAAATGATGGTATGGGATTATTTTACATATGACTATGGATGCATGTGGGTTGCATGAAGGCTAGATAAGTGTGATAATAGGCTCTAGTAAAGGTATAGGTCTAAACTAGGGATAGGTAGTCTCAAGAATCTCTCTTAGAACTCAAATAACACTTTTAGGTGATCATATTCCCCCCTATTTATTCTATAAATGCAACAAAGTGAAATGACTAGGAAAAAGAAAAAAATGTACCTGGGCTTCCCTAAGAGGTGAAGCCCATGAAATTAGGTATAAGTATGTGAATCATGCTCCAATATGTGTCCTGAAAATAAAATGTGTGTAATCAATCCTTACTTAGTATACATCAAAAGTAAAATAGTAAACTAAGTAAAGAAGAAAAACCTGAGTAATACTTAGTAAAGAGATAGGAGAGAAGAATGGAATGAATACACCTCACTAGGTATGTAAACCAATGTATAAAATTGGTGAAAAATTATGTGTGTATATGTATATAGTGATCAATCAGTGAATAGATTGGATTGAGTTGATGGCTTTCTCAATTCTCATGTGTGGTTGGCTCAAGAAATCAATCTGATTTTGAATCCATCATTTCACACCCATAATTGGTGTATCATTAGATATGAATAGCTTGGATTGCACTGATGGTGTGTGTAACCCTCTCATTTAAGTGGCTCATGAAGTCAAGTATGATATGAATCCATATTTTCCCACCCATGTGTATTATATATGTATCTAAAATTGAAACTTCATGATGTAACTATAAATTTCTAACTTGATATGTTAGTTATATAACTACTTGGGTATATTAGGTGGCTCAAGACCACTCAAGAATGAAAACCACTAAATATGGATTAAGGCATGAAATTGGGTGTACCCTGTAATATGATGTAATATATATACAACATAGAGAATCACATGGAATTTTCCATTCCATATAATTAACCAATGTGTAATTGAGCATATAAAAACAATGTGCCATGCACATGCCCCCAAATTTGATATTTAAGCATATGGATTTTGGACTAAGTTTTAATAATATATATCTAAATATCTAAAATAAATATTGGAATTTTCATGCCATGCATGATTCACCAAATCTAAGCAAACCGGTATGAATATGGGTTAATCTAGTATGAATATGAGTAAAACTAATAAATATGTAACTAAACCTGTGTAAACCTGTAATGTACCTACTTAATTTTCTAGTTAATTTGGGTTTTTATAAAACTAAGGCTATTATATATTATCACCATATCTTGGATAGTAGCACTATGTGGCATTAGTGTCCCAATTAGGGTGTTATTATCCTTTTTCTCTAGTTTTTGTGTAACTGTGTTGATCTTTGTGTCACTATTTCCCCATTATGTTTACCTGAGTCCAATTTTTTTAATGAACTTGTGTGATAAAAATGTAATGTGAATGAATTATAGGATCTTGATATATATGAAAAACCCCTATGAATGCCCCTTCTTTCGAGGGGAGTTGTTGAATCTACACAATAACTATATACAAAATTAAAATCATTGCAAAATGTGTGTTGGCCAATGCATATATGGTATCTTTGTAATAATCCAATATAATGTGCATATATAACATTAGAATATAATATAATTTGAGCATAGGTTTTTAATGTGCAATTTATGTTATGTCTAGAATTCACAAGGGTGTCTAGATAGATATAACAATGTATGCAACAACAAATTTGAGTTAAACTAGGTAACTACCTAGGGGGATAGGGCATGATGTCCATCATGACACCCAAGTAGGAAGGAGAGATGCATGAGGTCCCTTTTGGTATCTAATACCAGAGTGTGTAACATACAAGAGACAAGTTTTATGTCCATGATGCATACAAGAAAACATACATGAAATAGACATGAGGCATGCAAAGTAGGCCAAGGGGCCAAAATACAAGGGATATAGGCACATGTCACTAAATTTGACATCATAATACATACAAGGGCATATTCAAATGTCCACATACGTAATTAAAAATCAAGTTGGCTTAGATCCACATGGAAAGACATATTCAAATGTCTACATACATAATCGAAAAGGCACACACAAGGATATGGGAACATGTCCAAAGCATACATACTATGAAAAAAAGTGGCATAGATCCAAAGAGGAATGTCATATTCAAATGCCCTTGAATATAAGAAGTATAGGGATATAATCAAATCTAAACTATGAAATCTATAAATGAAAGTATGCATGAATGTGTAATAAAAATATATGTAAGAGCTAAGATGTACATATGTTGATTCTAAAGTAGTAATAGATGAAAAAAAATTAAGTGTAACATGATCAAATCAATATATAACAATGTTAAAGCTAATGTATAGAATAAAAATATAAAACTAGGTAATCTAAATTTTATTTAGGGTTCCCCCAAGTGGGTGAATGTGTCAAGTGAAGATCTTGTGTATCAGTGTATATGCCCGCAGTGGGTAGATAATAACAAATATAGATCGGTGTAGTGGATCATAGTATTGTATCAATATAAAATCACTCGACAATAATAATTGAAGCATTTACATGTGATAAAAATAGATATACTAAGATAGATATCATATGTAATATGTGTAAAATATAATAAATGTAAACACAACAATGCATATAATCTATAATTTTATGTTTTCTAAGTAAAAATTTGAATGTTTTTGAGTTTTTTACATGTTATATTGTTTTTGTATTTTATAGATATGAGCTATGTAAAATAAACATGAAAATGAAACTATATACAAGGATTAAGAGAGAAGGAAAATATGTACAAGAAAGGAGGAACAATACTAACTGATGAATCTTATGGGAGACTCACTATCACTATGACCTATGTCAAATAAAGGAACTAAGATCATGCATGCTATATGAAAGAGTAACTATCATCCCAAAATCTATTTCACTGAGTGATGTGTATCTAGTAATACCTATGAAGTGGTGATAGGAATCGATGGCACTAACTATGGTGACCTATAAACAATAGGGGTATTAGGGATCCATCTAGTGGAATATTTTGTAGGTGGCATAGGTACTTTGGGCTAAGAATCCCAAGAACTTAGTGATACTCATCTTATAAAAAATTGAGTAGATGGAGGCCCTCTATAATTTGTAACATATCTCTGATGTATAGGTCTCTATAATAATGGTTTCCTTGGGAGAGTATGCATACATGAAAATAATGTAGGAATAAAACTCAACTATACAAGTGGCTATACTAAACTCTATGGTGTACTGATAAGAACTATGCCAAAAGTTGTAATTGATAACTATGTTGTAACTAGTAACTAAGATGTAACTGCATGTGATTTAATTGTTTGTGGGATAGGTAGAGGATACTTGTATGGAAGACCCTTAACTATTAACACCTAATTTTCATGTATATATTTTAGGAATCTATGCACTATGGATGGGATGACTCATAGTTATTGTATCCATGGCCTACCTAGAACATTTAAAATATGTCACCACTAAGTACTCTTAAGAATCTAGTAGCCACATGTGCTGGTCCAGCCTATAATGGAAGTAAAATCTCCTTGATGGAGCTCTAAACATGGCAACTAAAACCATAAATAACTATGTATGTAGGAGAAATATCTTTCTCCAAATACCCTAAATGTTCTAAAAGTGTGATATTTCACATGCTAATACTTGAACCATTATCAAATATAACACTCTGGATAGGATGATGATCTATGTAGGACCGTACAAAGAGTTCATACAAATTTGTATCATAATCAACAATATCCTACTCTAAGAAACTTATGAGTGGTCTAGCTGGAGCTATAGTGCATTAAAAACTAATGATATTATGTAGTGGATTTGCCTCCTATGTAGTAACATGATATGATATTGGTGGTGGATGTCCTTGATATGTGTAGTGAACACCTAAATTTATCCCTACCTCATTTGATGTGTGCTTTGGAAATAAATATGAGAATATTTTCAATGCCTTAGCTTCCATTTTTTGTATTTTGGGTGCCTCTATGGGTGTGACCACATCAATAATGTTAGTCATGATCAAATGTTATGTCTTATGTTCCAAACTAATGCTTTTTTTTGTTATATGGCCTAGTGCCATGTGTTTTATCCTTTTACAACATAGCTAGTTTAAATCCTATGTTTGATTAAAGGATAGAGTAGACTAAATCAGGGAAGTAATATACATAATTAGCCACTGATTCATTACATAATTAATTATCTTTAACTTTAATAAAAATAGTAATAAATAGTGTAAATAAATAATTGTCTAGAAACCACATGATATGAACAATATAAGTGTTGGAAATTGAGATGAAAGTTGGTCTAAGTGTCATCAAATAGATCCCTATGTAATAATTCCTCTTGAATAGTAGTTCTACAATTGGATAGTAGTGTCATGTGGCTCTAGTGTTATGATATTGGTGCTAATGTCCTCTATGCAGGACTATCCCAAAATTTTGGGTGCACCTATGTATGTGGTTTTGGGGTTTGTTCCTACATGCATGAATTATGGAACTCTATATTATGCCTATAATGACTAATTTATAGTACTAACCCTAATCCTCCATGTTATTAGGGTATGATCTGAAAAGTGTGTTCATTATTAGGATAGGCTCAACATCCTCAACACCCCACTATGAAGAGAGTTTCCTACATACCAATACTCTATGGAGGGATCAATCCTTATGTAGTTATCCCCACCTGAGTGTTGGTGCAAGTGAAAGTGATGCTAGTATGATAGTGGCATTAAGTTCCTTGAGTGTGATTGAGATTGGAAATATTGAAAATATGAGCTTATGGATATTTTATATGGTATTATGTAAAAGTAGGGGAAAATAGGGATTGATAACCTTAATTTTTCTCAACTTGTTTCATGTTTGAACATGTGTTTTGCATCTGATTTCCATCTAGTGGATATAGGGCTAAAATTCATGTATTTATAGTGTTTTGTTGCTTCCATAGATAATAAAATATGTCTAGGATAACTTTGGGAGGCTTTTTATTCTTAAAATATATTCATTTGAGAAATTTAGGGTAAAATACATTGGCACTATTTTTAGCACACTAGAGACACATGGATCTAGTGTACTTATTATGGCACTATTGTCCATCTGATAGAACACTAGGCACGAAGGGCCAAGATCAAGAAATGAGGTTTTGAGACTACATTTGAGATTATTAAGGATGTTTATGGGCCACATGAAGTCTAGATAAGTGTGATAATAGGATCTAGGATAGGTCTAGGGATAAAATGGGGATAGGTAGTCTCTAGTAGCACTCTTAGCACTCAAATAACACTTTTAGGTGATTACATTTGCCCTCTCCCCCTACCTTTATGATATAAATGTATAAAATTTAAATGAATATGATAAATAAAAAATAAGTGTACCTAGAGTTATCTGAGAAGTAAATCTAATGAAGCTAAATCTGATTATGTTAAGTTGGGTCTGAATATGTGAAGTATGATCTAATACATGTTGTACAAATGAAATATACATAAATCAATCCTTACTTAAGGGATATCAAAATAAAAAAAACTATGTTGAGTAGAGAAGTAAATTGTATACATTTGATTAAAGATATGGGAAAGAGGAAAGGAAAAAGTATACCTTATTGGGTATGTGAACCAATGCATGAACCTAGTGACAACCTCTGTGTGTGAGTGTATATAGTGATCAATTAGTGAATAAATTTTAATGAGCTAATATATTTATCAATCCTAATTTATGAGTGGCTTAAGGACTCAATTTGGTATTGAATCCATCATTTCCCACTGATACTTGGTGTATCATGACTTATGAATAGATTGGATTGGACTAATGGTGGGTCCAACCATCTCATGTGGGTGGTTCAAGAACTCAAGTAGGTTATGACTCCATCATTGCCCACCCATGTGTAATAGATGCATCAAAAATTAAAATACATTAAGTATTTTAAATGTCTAATTGAGTATGTATAACTATGTATGTCAGCTCTGTGGCCACTCAGGTACAATAGGTGGCTCTAGGCCACTCAGGAATATCAATCATTGTAGATAGAATAAGGCATGAAACTAGTGATAACTTAAAATATGATGTTGGGTGTACAAATTATAGAGAATGACATGGAATTTATCATTCCATCTGATCAAATTGTGTGTAACTAAGCATATGAAAATAATGTGTTTCTCACTTACCCCCAAATCTAATATCTGAGCATATGGAATCTTGATTGAGTTGTAATAAACTATTTCTAGATATCTAAACTGAATATGGGAATAATCAAGACATGCATGATTCCCCCAATCTAAATAAAATGATATGAATCTAAGAAAAAATTGAGTATAACTGATAAACTTGTAATTGAATCTATGCAAAACTATACTTTACCTATTGTATTGTTTTGGTCAATCTAAGATATTATAAAACTAAGGCTATTAGATAGTTGTGCCATATATTTGATCGTAGTGCCATGTGCCTCTAGTGGCCCCATTTTGGTGTTAATGTTTTCTTGGTTTGAATTATTTACCACTATACTACACTTTGAGTCACTATTTTTACATGTGTCTTATTTTTTGTAGCTGAGTCTGTGTACTGAAAATGTTTTATGGGTGCAATATAGGAGCCTGATCTTTCTAACAAACCCCTATGAATTCCCCTCTTTTGAGGGTAGTTTTGAGCCTATAAAATAAATATCCTCAAAATAAAAATATTTACAAAATGTGTGTTAGCCAGAGTATTTATGAAAACCACATGATAATCTATTATAATATGCATACATAAGATCAAAATGTAAGATAATCTAAGAATACATATGTAATGTAATATGTATGTCATATCTATCATTACAAAAGGGTGTCAAGATAGATGTAATCAATGTATGTAATATTAAATATAATTAATATTATGTAGATATCTAGGGGATAGGGTATGATGTCCATCATGACACCCAAGTAGGAAGGGTAGATGCATGAGGTCCCTCATGACATCTAAAAATGGTGTGTGTAACAAGTAAAGACAAGTGTCATGACAATGATGGATATAATAAAGAATATATACAAAACACATGAGGCATGTAAATTAGGCCAAGGGGACATAATAGAAGGGACATGGGAACATGTCACTAAATCTAATAAAAATAAGACATACAAGGATATGTTCAAATTTCTACATATGCAACAACAAGCAAGTTGGATTAGAGCCACATGGAAGGACATGTTAAAATGTACATTCACATAATTAATAAATCACACACAAGGATATGGGAAAATTTCCAAAGTATACATACTATGAATAGAAGTGGCATAGATCCAAGAACATGGCATATTCAAATGCCCTATAATAGAATAAGTATAAAGATACAATCAAGTCTAAAATAGGAAAACTAGAAATGAAAGCATTTTTGAATATGTAAAAAAACATTATGTAAGATCTAGGATGTACATATGCTAAGTATAAAGTAGTGATAGTCATCAAGTATCTGAGTAAGAGTAGCAATGATCAATATCTAGATATAAAAATGCTAAAGTTATAATGTAGAGTATGTAAGGATAGAACTCGATGATCAAAATTATGTATAATATGCCCCCAAGTGGGTGAATGTGTTAAGTGAATAACCATGAATCGGTGTATATGATCCTAGTGGGTAGATAATAAGTAGTATGGATCAATTAAGTGGTCTTAAGTCTTGTAGAAATTTGTAAGCACTCCATAAGAACAAGTGAAGCATGTAATATGATAAAAATAACTATACTAAGATAGCTAGTAAATATAGTGTTTATAAAATATAAGATATGTAAACATACAAATGTATACAATCTATAATTTTTGGTTTTCTAAGTTATTATTTAAATGTTTTATGTTTTCAACATGTTATGGTATTTTTGTATTTTATGGATATAAGCTATGTACAAGAAAAATTAAAATGAACTATATATGAGTAGAGAGAGAGAGAAAGTATGTAAAATAAGAGAGAAAACATACTAATTGATGAGTCTTATAGGAGTCTCATTATCACTATGGCTTGCATCAAAAATTGGAATGGTAATCTCTCTAATTTAACCTTTCTGAGAATATTGATCTATTATTCCTAATATAGTTAAAGGGTCTAGGTAGTAAAATTAGTAAATAAATATGCAATAATTAAGATATTTATTTATATAATTTGATTGCAATTTGAACTTTTCTAGAAATAGTAATAAGGGAAAGAAAACAATACTTAACTAGAAACTAACTAATATAACTAAGATAGAGATTGGAATTCATTGTGCAGGACTAAGACATTATCACAAATCAGGATCTGGTCTTCATTTTATGATTGGAAAAGAGTGTCAAAACTAGGAAACCCTAAGCTCTGGCATTATAGTCCACTTTTGCCTCTATTTTCTAGGATACCTAAGCTTTTTGGGTTTTGTTTGCAATGTCTATGAGACCTGACCTATGAAATTTTGATTATTAGATGTTCGTGGAACACACTATAGAGCTGATTTTTTCTTAAAACCCTAGACTCCATAGTGCTTTGACCAATTTTGAGAAAGAGGGGGGTGGGGTTAGTGTGTGAAAAATTAACTGAATATGTATCCACACCTCTTATGTGGGCACACTACTTACATACTAATACTTCAAAGAGGGATCAAGCCATATGTAGTTCTCCCACTTGATGTGATTTGTGCAATAGTGTGTGTGAGAATGAAAAATTTTAAGCTGAGTGTGATTGAGGTGACTAGCGACTAGTGTATGGATTTGAATAAGCTAGAAATTGTATTAGATGGTTGTATGTAGAGAATAGATAAATATGTTTTAGTAGTATTGCTTGTATTCTTACTTGATTTATGATATTTGCCAACCCCTTATAAATGAACTTTGAATGGTATTTTATAGGGAACTATTGGTCATGGGTTGAATGTATTCATGTTAGAACAAAAATAAGGAGGATAAGAACTAGAAGGAAATGACCATTTGGGTTCAAAATGTGATTGGATAGGAGCACCAAAAATGGGACACCCTAGGGTCTAGTGGTATAATCCAAGTTGGGTGTTATAGTCTTGAGTTGATGGGATCTAGGGGGATGGATTTGTCATGAAAATAGGAGTTTGGCTTAGTTGTGATTAGGTATGAAACATTACAGATGATTGAGAATCATTGAAAATATGTCTATGAGGGTTATGAAATCAAGAAGGAGGGACCTATGGGATGGATGTCTCAAGTCACACTCAAGTTACCAATTTTTGCATTTTATATGACTACATTTGCCCCCCCTTTATTCTAGTGATGTAGCAAAACAAAATACTAGGATAAAGGAAAAATAGAAAGCATACCTAAAATTACCTGTAAGGGTGAAGTTCATGAAGATATTGTGATGTTGGCTGTGCATAAAGAGCATGATGTAAAGTGTGAATCTATAAGAGAAAATAAAGAGTAGATCAATTCTTACTAGATATGTTATATATAAAATAAGAACATAAAAAGCTAGGTAAGAGAGAGAGGAAGATAAAGGAATGAATACACCTCACTAGGTACACAAACCAATACAAAACCTATTATGATGTTGATTTATATTGGATGATGCTGAGTAATGTTGGGTATGTGTTTTACCAAAAGTAATATTGTGAATAGAGTTGAGTGCTCAATTCCCTAAGAGTGGATCAAGAATGCAAAGTTTGGCCCTTTGTTTCCATTGTCTCCCTTTAAGTGAAGCTATGTGATCATGCATGTGTTAATCAATGTTTGGATTGTGTGTCCAATCCATTTGAATAGGTGGCTCAATAATACAAAGGATAGCTAGTCATTTGGCTCCATTATTGCCCCATGAAGTGAAGCTATAAACTGATACCAGTATGAAATGTGTTTCAGATGAGATGGCTCCTAAATCCCATGAATGTTCTATATTCTGATAATGTTATCATGGATAGCCAAATGTATGCTTGAAACTAGGCCACTCTTGGCCACTCCAAAAGATGTATATTAGGCTTGTATGAAAGCCTCTCTAAAATTGGGCACTAGTCTTATATGAAAGCCATTACAAAATTTTGAGGTTAGGATTTTATGAAAGCGACTCAAAAGTTATTCCAACCACCTATAGATGGAGTAAGTCACGCAACTATTGAGAATACCTAGGTAATTTATTGAACTTAGAAAGAAAAGAAAATAAATGTGCCATGCACATTGCCCCCAATCACTGGTGTCTAGAACATGGATTCTGAGATGGAAGTTATACCAGTTACCATATCTAAAACTAGAAGTGAAATCCATCATGTTGTGCATGATGCTACCTATATCTGGATTCTTTGAGTAAAAGTGTTCAAAAAATTGTTAATTCTGAACTAGTCTGAAAGTATAAAAATGTAGTTAAACCTACTTTTTTGTTTACTACCAAAAAATCTAGTTTTTTTTGTTTAGATAGGAGCACCAAAAATAGGACACCCTAGTGTCTATTTTTGTTGTCCATGTCCAATGTTGTTGTCCTTTGCTGAAACTAAAAACTATTTTGGAATCATCATTGTTTTGTTGGTCTATTCTACCTAGTTTGACCTCTGATTGCAATTTTGAATGTTCTAAAATTGGTTTTTCAACTAGTAGGATCTTTTATCTCTATGAAAAAACCCTTGTTTATTGTCCCCTCTTCTAAGGGTAGGAATGAAGACACTGCAATGACTACTCTTAGAACAAAGATCCCTACAAATGTGTTATACTATGATAGATACATGATATAGCAGTGATAATTGATAAGATATCTCAAGATATAGCATGGTTCATAATGAGAGACTTTTATATCAACAGGGGTATGCCTAGATAGATATAACAATGTAATAGTATATGAAATATACTAAATTTAAACTAGAATTAAAAGTTTTGTTAGTTATTAGTTGTTAGTTATCAAAGAGGGATAAAGCATGATGTCCATCATGGCATCCAAGATAACAAGCTAATGCATGATGTGGATCATGACATTACAAAAAAATTGAGACATAAATAAGAAACAAGAATGTAAGGTAAGAAGCAAGAAGCATACAAGAGTGGCCAAGGGACCAAGCAAATAAGGGACATGAGCATATGTCACTCAAACTATAAATCAAGCATACAAGGTATGTTCAAATTCTACATACACATACAATTGAAACAAGCAAGGTTGGCATGAAAGCCAAAATCACATATAAGAGTACAAGCAAAGGACATTGGAAAATGTCCTAAGGCATACACAATACACAGATGCAAAGGATATTGGTAAATGTCCTAAGGCACATCTAAGAGACAAACAAGAACTAAGAAATGAAAATAATCTAGCTATGCTAAGAAAGAAAATAAAGCATGTAATAACTAGAAATACCATCACATCTAACTAATCAAAGAAAGAAGTGAATGTATGCAAGACATGTTCATACAAGACTAGTTATATGCTAAGACATACACAAGTGTTATATACTAGTGATCTATGTAAGCTAGTAATAATGTAAATTAACATGATAACTAGAGTTTCTGGTGTAGGAATGACATAACCTAGATGGTGTATTCATGTAAAAGATGCCTCCAGGGAGAAGATATATCTATGTGTGTCTCAAATATAGAAGTAAGATGCCCCATCAATGGGTAGAGTGAATCAATCAAGTATCTACATGTCACTATACACACTCAAAGAAGATCAAGTAAAGCATGGTAATGTAGATAAATCAATAAATAATAGCATAGAACAACAAATGTAAGTCTAGCATAGTAGTAGAGATATAAAACATGGATGATGCATATAATCAAAATACTTTTGGTATTTTTTAAATTATTTACATGTTTTTATATTTTTAAATATTTGAATGTTCTTGGTGTTTTTTATAGTTTTATTTTTTTAGATTTAAGCTATGTACAATCAATCACAACAAGACTATGTATAAAACATTAAGAAGGAACTATATACGAGAAATTGAAAATAAGTTATGTAAAAGTAAGCTGGGAAGGGATGATACTAACCGATGAGTCTCATAGGAGACTCCCTATCATGGTGTATTGTATCAAAGAAAGGGATCATGCATGATCATGAAGCATGATGGAAGGGCTAAGACTATGGATCTAAAAGGTGTCTATGTTGTAAATGCTTTGAAATATATAAAGTAGAAATTGAGTGTGGGGTCCCCCTATAATGTTGAGAAGTGAATGCAATTATAGAACTCTTAAGGACCCATCTGGTATTATGAGAAGCTCTCTAAACATGTTCTCTATGAGTAGATGCATGAGATATCAATGATATTACCCTAGGTATGAACACTATAGCCGAAAGCTATCTAGAATCCTAAAGCTATAGAGGTGTATGAACTCTTTGTACTAGTGATGGATGCCTCAATTGTGTCTAATTTAGAACTGGAGGAAGAACTATAATTGGTGGCAAAATTGAAACTAGTGGCAAAATTGAAACTGATGACTGTGAAATAGTAGATGTCTTTGAAGTGTGGAGTGGCAAATCATATGGAACTCTACCAACTATAACAACCTGATTAGTGTGAATGAATTTCATGTATCTATAAACTATAGAAGGTACTACTTGATTTTTTTGAATATATGGTTGACCAAGTAAAATATCAAAAACTCATGTACTGAGAACTACAGTAAATGGTGTGGCCACATGTGTTAGACCAACATGTAGAGGAAGTACAATCTCACCAAATGAAATTTTCATGTACCCATTAAATCCACTAATAACTATGTTCATTTGGGTAATATTCTACTCTGAATATCCTAAATTCTACCATAATACCATATTACACATGTTCACACTAGATCCATTATCTATGAAAACACTATGAATAGGATGATTATGAATGTAAGATCTAATAAAGAGTGCATGGTAATCTAAATCATCCTTGATGATCTATTTCTCTAAGAAGGAGATGGAAGGTCTAGATAAAACTCTTGAATTGTATACACCAATCATGTTACTCAAAGGATGTGTCTCAACTAAAGGTGCCTTATATGTATCTGGTGGCGGATGTACATGAAATGCATCGTGAACCTCTGATGTGTCCCCTATCTCTTGTTTAGAATGTTGTGGAAAGGGATCTGAGAATATTTTCAAATTTTTATCCTATGTTTTATTTTCTTGAGGAGGTTTAACTGAAGTGCTAAGATAAATGTGATTACCATCTATCAAATTATGTATCTTGTGTCTCAAACCAATACATCTATTTATTATATGGCCTAGTGCCCTATGAAACTCATAAAATACATGTTGATCATATCCCTATGGAAGAGGCTTTGGTGGATCAATTTCACAAATAGGAGGGAGAGATATGGTGTTACATTCCAATAGTTGTAAAACTCTAGCTAGAGAAATTGGTAGATTAGTAAAGGTTCATTGAGGAGGTGTTGATAAAACCACATCCTGAGGGGTCTCGAAAGCCACATTAATTATCGGTTGATTTTGAATCTTGCTATCATTGACCTTGATTTTGTATGGGACTTTGTTTTTAATCTCATTTACTATTTTTTATGTGCTTGTGTACTTGAGTTTTTCCACTGAAATTACTTGGCTTATTTTTCCTTTAGTGTGTGACACAATTCATTGAAGGAAGATAATCTTTTGAATATAGTTGATTTATGAAAAGCTGGTAGAAGACTCTATTTGAAGAGATCTTGTAACTCTTGATCAGCCATGGGACTAGTCATCCTAGACAAAATAGTCTTATCTCAAAGAACATAATCTTTGAGATGGTCTTTTGACCATTGTTTCTATTATGCAACTTATGCATATGAAACCTTATCACTAATTTTAATGGTGAAATGATTTAGGAGCATGTTGGTTAAAGGATTTAATGCATTGACTGACTAATTTAGTAGACTGTAGAACCATTGTAAATCATAATCCTTTAGGATCCATGGAAATAGATTGGTAAGTAGCCAGTCATTTGGTACATAGTCCAAGCATGCTACATGAAAATCTCTCAAATATGTTTCTATATCACCCTTTCCATCATATAGAGTAAGCTTGGGTTGAACAAAACTTTGTGGTAAGGGTGTAGAAGCAATGTGATGTGCCAATGGTGTATGTAATAGATAAAAAGAATCAAAAGCCTATGTAGGTATAGAGGCACCTTTCTCAAGATGTATTACCTTGGATTTAAGATATTTTATCTTTTGCACAAGGGTTGCCACATCAAGTGACAAAGATGTACTAGCTATAGCTAGTGGCAGAGAGGAAGGTTGGGTTGTTATAGGGGGTTGTTGAGACATAGTTTCCCTTGTAGTGTCTTTTACAACTGGTTACTATGTGGTTTGAGAATATTGGCCATTGTCCACTCTTTGTTTTTGTTCTTGTAGTATTTTAAGCATATCATCTTGTATGTCAAGGTGTTTAATTAAGAGTTCTTGAAGTTCCCTTTTATCAGTTTCATAAAAACTAGTGTATTTGGCCATTGTTAAGGTAGGAAAACAATTTAAAATTTGTTTGAATTTTTTGTAATAATTTGTAATAAGCAAAGTGTTATAAAATGAAGGTATTTAATATGGGAAATGTAAAGTCCTAAAAATAATGAGCTAGAAATTGTGTAAAAATGATACAAAGCTCACAAACATATAAGGTGATACCTCAAGAAGAAATGGGGTGTAGTATATGCAATTAGGGTTTAAAAGATGATTATTTCTAAAAATTATTATTGATTTTTGAAATTTAAAGTGAATTTCTAAGATAGATATGCAAGTAAAAAATCAAAAAATTATTGGTAAATTTGTGATTCAACAGGACCTAGTATATGTAACTAGGGTTTTAAAAAATAATTATTTTTGAAAATTAATATTGATTTTTTAAATTTGAAGTGAATTTTTTATTTTAACATGCTAGTAGAAAATCAAAAATATATTGGAAAATTACTAGAAAGATATGAGGACCTAGTATGGACAACTAGGGTTTGAAAAAAAATTATTTTAAAATGACTACGAAATTTTAAAATGGAATGATAATTTTTTATTTTATTATGTAGGTTAAAAAATTAGAAAAAAGAGGAAAAAAAAGTAGTAGGAAACTTACCCTAGGGTTTCTAGGGTTTTTATTCGCAAATTAAGTAAGGTTCACCAAATGATTTAACTTTTTTGGGATTATTGATGTATTATTCCTAATTTAGTTAAAAGGTCTGAGTAGTAAAATTAGAAAATAAATATGCAATAATTAAGCTACTAATTTGTATAATGTGATTACAATTTGAACTTTTATAAAAATACTAATAAGGGAAAGAAAATAAGACTTACCTAGAAACTAACTAATACAACTAAGACTAAAAATAGTAATAAGGGAAAGAAAACAAGACTTAGCTAGAAACTGATTGATATGACTAAGACAGAGGCTAAAATTTACTATACATGACTGAGACACTATCACAAATCATGATCTAGTCTTCATTTTATGATTGGATAGGAGGACCTAGAAAAAAACACCCTGGGCTCTGGTGTTATAATCCACTTATTACACTATTATCCAAGAGACCTAAGTTTGATGGGTTTTGTTCATTGTGTTTTTAGACCCTTTCTATGAAATTTTGACTGGTGGATGTCCACAAAACTCCTTATAGAGCTGATTTTGTCTTCAAACCTTAGACTCCATTATGCTTTGATCAATTTTAAAAATGAGGTGGGGGGAGTGTTATATTGTGTAAGATTCATTGAATGTGTATCCACACCCCTTATGTGGGCACGTTGCCTACATACTAATACTATGAAGAGGGATCAAGCCATATGTAGTTATCCCACTTGATGTGCTTTGTGTAATAGTATGTATGAAGATGCAAAATACTAAAATGAGTGTATTTGAGGTGATTAGGGATTGGTGTAAATATTTGAATAAGCTATAGATGGTATTATATGGTTATATGTAGATAATAGGGAAATATTCTTGAGTATTCTTGCTTGTATTTTTGCTTGCTTTGTGATATTTTCCAACCCCTTCTAAATGAAATTTGAATGGGATTTTATAGGGATCTATTGGTCATGGGTCAAATGTATTCATGTTAGGCCAATAAAAAGGAGGATAAGAACTAGAAGGAAATGACTATTTAAGCTCAAAATATGATTGGATAGGAGCACCAAAAATGGGACACCCTAGGATCCGGTGCTATAATCCAAGTTAAGTGCTACAGTCCTAATCTGACAGGACCTGGGGGGATGGATCTATCATGAAAAGAGGATTTTGGCTTAGACGGGATCAGGTTTGAAAGGATATAGATGACTATGAATTAGTGAAAATATGCCTATGAGGGTCATGAAAGCAAGCAGGAGGGACCTATGGGATGTATGTCACAAGTCACACTCAAGTTACCAATTTTTGTATTTTATATGACTACACTCTTATGTAGTGTGAATGCTATGATGTAGTTGAATGTTATTTTAGTAGGAAATTGACTATTTTTCAACATTAAAATCATAATATTTTTCATCATTAGAATCATAATAACCTAGAATTCTAAAGTGAATTACCTCATACTATGGAGTTGACCTTTTTGAATTGTGCTTTGGAATATTAATTATGATTTTTCCCTTTGAAATTGTGCTTATTATAGGTAGATGGTGTTGTGGAGGCTCTTTTTCTATAAATCCTCTTATGAGAATGCTTGTTGGTGTAACATGATTTTGAATTTTCAACTTAAGATCTTTCTCTTTCTATAACATTTCCTGTGTATCTAGATATTTTGCCTTGATAAATTATATATGTGAATGATTTGACTTAGGATGTTCAACAAATCCCAAACCTTGTTGACTGATATTATCAACTACCATAATAGGAGTAGTGATTCCTTGGGCCTATTTTCCCAAACCTTGACCATGATAATCAAACTATTGTAGATATTTTTGACCAAACACATACAACTTTGAAAGTTGAGACTCATTTTGGAGAGGTAGGTTTGCTTGCTTTACATATGTTTGTTGTCTTATTTTTTTCTCTAATTGTGCTTTGTGAACCTTTTGTTATTTTTTTATGCTTTGGTAACCACTTTTGTATTGTTTCTAAATTTAACCATTTGTGAATTTGTAGATGTGCCATTATATGTTGTTTATATGATGTTCCATTGTTTGAGTCATTTATATCCATTATGTATTGTATTTTCCTTTTCAATGATAAACATGAATCTATGTGGTACCCATAAATTCTATGATATGTGCAATAATATCTAAATCTCCTCATTGGGTGTAGAAGGGTTAGGTTGATCATCTTATATTTAATCATTTCCCTTATTACCTCACTCAAAATCAAATTTGATCTTTGAATTCTTTTTAAATCACTAGTTGTAAATGTACATTTTTTTGATTTTGTGTTTTGATAGGTAATATTATTTGCACAAATTAACTAGGTGAAGGTGTATATACATGATCTACATTAGTGTACCCTAGAGGCATTTGTCTTTTAAATTTATTTTCCAATGTTGTAATCATTTCATGTAATAGTTGATCTTGATTTTTGAATCTTATAATTATATTACTCATATTGATAATTTGATCACATAGAGTCTCACAAGTGCAAACCCTAGCTATTATGATTGAACTTGTAGGCACACACCCTATAAGGAATATGTGTGAATAGGTTGATTATGGGGATTAGTGACATTGGTATAGGTTGTTTCATCTCATGGAGGAGTGATAGCATGGACCTATTTATAGGGAAAGTAGCTACCACCCTCATGGAGATGTGGAGGGGAATGAGATTATTTCTTGTGTATGAGATATGACATTGAAACTTAAAACATAGTTGTTAGCTTATGTGTTAAATCCTCTATGTGTGTATGGGTTTGTTTATTAATTTAATTCAACATAGGAGAAAGATAACATGCTATGAAATATGACATATATTTAAATTGATATAAATCATCATCTATACATGTGTTTATGTCTTTTTTGAGTTCATTCTAAATTAAAGGAAATAAGCATGAAAATGAAAGTATTAAAATTAAAATTAAAAAGTGATACACTTATTTTTTTATTATTATCATGATTATATCAAATAAAATTAAAAAAAGGAAGATCTAAAATTTGAATGCCATAAATTTAAACACTAAGGTTATTTAGGGTTAGGTTTTGTGTAATGATTGAAGTAAGTCAGGTTCACCAAATGTTTTAACCTTTTAGGACTTAACTAGTTTAAATACTATGATTGATTAAAGGGATAAGTAGACAAAATTAGGGAAATAATATGCATAAAATAGCTATTGATTTATTATAGAATTGACTAGATTTGAATTTTTCTAAAAATAGTAATAAATGTTACAAATAAAGAGTTATCTAGAAAACACCTGATATGCATGATCTAAGTGATGGAATCTAAGATGGAAGGTAGTATAAGTATTTATAATTAGATCTATGTGTCATAATCCCTCTTTGACACTAGCACCACAATTGGATAGTAGTGTCATGTGGCTCTAGTGTCTTGATATTGGTTCTAATGTCTAATGTGTAGGACTATCCTAAACATTTGGGTGCACATATGTCTGGGTTTTTAGGGTTTGTTTCTATGCACATGAATTCTATAACTTTGTATTTTTCCTATAGTGACTAATTTATCATGAAAACCCTAATATTCCATGTAAGTAGGGTATAAGCTAAAATGTGAGTTCGTTACTAGGATAGGTTTGACATCCTCAACACCCCACTGTGAAGATATTTTCCTACATACCAATACTCTGAGGAGGGATCAATCTCAATCTATCTCTCCACACCTAAGGGCTAGTACAATTACAAGTGATGTTAGTATGCTAGTGTCCTTGAGTCCCTTGAGTGTGATTGAGATTGGAAATCTAGAAAATCTGAGCTTAGGGTTGTTATAGATGGTAGTATTTATAAGTAGGGTAGAATAGGGACTGATAATCTTAATTTTGTTAAATTTGTTGTGTTTGAATAGGTATTTTGCATCTGATTTCCATATAATAGATATATAGCTAAAATTTCTGTATGTATAGTGTTTTGTTTATTGTGTGGATAATAAAAGATGTCTAGGCCAACCTTAGGAGGATTTTGATTATGAAAATATATTTGTTTGAGAAAGATAGGGTAAAGGAAATAGGCACCATGTTGGGGATACTAGCACCACATGGCTCTAGTGTCCTTATTACGGAACTACTATCCAGCTGGCAGAACACTAGGCACAAAGGACCAAGATAGGGAAGTGAGGATCTAAAATTACATTTGAGATGACTAAGGATGCCTATGGCTTGCACAAAATCTAAATCAGTGTGATAATAAGCTCTAGGTTAGATCTAGGGCTAATTTAGGGATATGTGGTCTCATGTAGGACTATTGGCACTCAAATACCACTTCAGGTGATTACACCATATGATATTCACAAAATACATTAGAATCAAAGTTATTTATAAAAATCCATGTCATATAAACCTATTTTATGGGAGGGAGAGATATGGCATTGCATTCTAAGAGCTTCTATGAAACATGTGATGGTAATTCTAGAAGGTTGGTGAAAATTCTTCATGGAGGCACTAATAAAACTAGGTGGGGAGATGGCTCTGAATTTACATTGACTATGGCCCTTAGATCACTTTACTTTTAGTGACCCTTACCTTATATAGATGTTTATTATAATTCTTGGTAGTTGATTCAGATCCACTATTGTATTTCAATTTTATCATAGAGAGAAGTTTGACTTTTCTTTCTTTCACTATGTGGCATAAATATATTAAGGTTGGAAACTTATTAAATAAGATAGCTTCATGTAATGTTGGTAGAATACTCTATTTTAAGATGTTCTAAATCTCTTAATCTATCATGGGGCTAGTTAATTTGGCCAATATAGTCTTATATCATAAGATGTATTCTTTAATAAGCTCATTTAATTTATGTTTCAATTGTGAAACATGAGCATATGAGATCTTATCACTAATGTTTATTGAGAAGTGTGATAAAAACATGTCTGCTAAAGAATTAAATGTGATGATAGAATGATTTAGTAGATCATAAAACCAATGTAAGGAATAATCCTTTAAACCACATGGAATGAACTTAGTAAGGGGCCAATAATTGGACATGTAGTCTAAACATGATATTTGGAAACCTTAGAGATGGTGCTTTGTCTCACCTTTACCATCATATAATTTAAATTTAAGTGCCATGAATCTAGATGGAAAAGGAGTTATCACTATGTGACGTACCAAAGTTGTATGTAAAAAAACATGAGAATACAAGGCATGTGATGCCCTAATGGCTCCCTAGTCAAAATTTAACACCTTATCCTACAAATTATCAACCTCATACATATGTTATTATACATCTAGATTGGAGGAACTAGACATAAGACATGTATCTATCACTAATGACTATTGAGTTATAATTGGTTGTTGTGCTAACATAGTTTGACCCAATGTAGGCATAACAATGTTATTATTTGGGGGAGTGGAAGATTGACAATTATTTTATTTTGAAAGTTTTTTGTGAATAATATCGATAAGGTCATCTTACATATCTAAATGTTTGGAAATAGAATCTTGTAATTTTCTCTTATCGATTTCATCAAATTAGTTGTTGAATTCTACCATTATAGTTTGGGGATTAGGAAAACAAAGTGTTTTATATTTTGAACCTTTAAATAAATTTAATCACTGAAAAATTGAAAAAAAATCAAATATTGAAATGAATATAAGGTTTTAGAACTAATATCTAAGCATAGAAACAAAAAGGATACAAACCCTAAGAACATTTAGGGTTAGGGTTTGAGCAATGTCTTAAGTTAGTTTCACCAAATGTTTTAACCTTTTAGGAATTAGATGAATGTAAATCATATATTGTTACATAATTAAGTAGAGTAAATCAGGTTAATAATATGCAATAAATACATCCATTGATTTGTTACAAAATTGACTAAATTTGACCTTTAAAAGAATAGTAATAAATAGTGTAAGTAATAACTTAGATAGAAAACAACTAAGATAAATGATCTAGAGGCTATAAACTAAGGTAATAGCTAGTTTGAGTATCATAGATAGGATATTAGTATCAAAACCTCTCTTGGATAGTAACAACCTAATTGGATAGTAGTGCTATTATTATAAATATGGTGGTAGTGTCCTTATATTGGTGGTAGTGTCCTTTGTACAAGACTATCTCAAGCTTATAGGCGCACCTATGTCTAGATCTATGAGGATTGTTCCTGCATGCACAAGTCTTGAAACTTTATGTATTACCTATTATGAATAATTTTATGATCAAACACTAATATTCCTTGTATCTAGGTCATTCAGTTGATACATGTTGAAAAGTGTGTTTGTTAGTGGAGTAGGTAGGACAACTTCAACACCCTATTATGATGAGATTTGCCTATATGCCAATAATTTAAGGAGGGATAAATACTAATATAGTTATCCCTACCTAAGTGTGGGTGCAAGTGCAAGTGAATATAATATGATAGTGGCCTTGAGTGCCTTGAATATGATTAAGATTGGAAATCCAGATAATCTAAGCTTAGGACTGATGTAGATGGTAGTATGAAAAACTTGGGTAGAATAGGGATGTATAACTTTAATTATTTACAAATTATTCTTATTTTGAATGTGTATTTTGTATCTAATTTCCATATAGTGTCTAGAGGGTTAAAATTCATGCATATATACCATTTTGATGGTTGTGCAGGTGCTAAAAGAGGTCTAGGCAAACCCTAAGAAGTTTTTGATTTGACAAGATATATGTTTATGAAAATAATATGGAAAGGAGATTAGCACCATCATTGGGACACTAATATAATGTGGCATTAGTTTCCTTATTATGGTGTTAATGTCTTTTCTAAATATTTTTTACAAATGGATATATTGTCATATCAAAAAACCCCTAGGGTTGGCCTAGACCTCTTTTAGCATGAACACTAAGCACGAAAGGGCCAAGATCAAGAAATGAGGGTTTAGGACTACTTTAAGGATGACTAGGGATTCTTTTATCCCATACGAATGTTGGATAAGTGTGATAATAGGCTCTAGGATAAGTTTAGGGTAAGCTAGGGATAAGGTAGTCTCAAGTAGAACTCTTAGCACTCAAATACCACTTTTAGGTGATTACAATATGTGTGTGTGTGTATATTATTTTATCACACATATGATTATTACTAATATTTAGTATCAAACCTCAATTATAAGCTTTAGAAAATTAGGAATAATTTGAGACAAATATTTCCTTCCAATGGGATTTTTGTGGAGTAATATTGTGCAAAGAAAAATGATTGGAAGTAGTAGGATAGATATTGATAAATTCAATGGTCAACATTATGATTAATGAAAAATTATTATGTAAGGTATATTTGTATATAAATATCAATGGAATAATGTTTTTAGACACAACACTCATGTGAATAAAATTAGAATAATTAGAAAAGGTTGATAAGACAAAGCTAAAATCTCCATCTGATTATGTTTTTTGTATTTAGTGATATTAAATGTTTTGATTCAAATGAATATGAAGTTCTTTGTGATAATTTGTGTATGTTTTACCAGTCCAAGTCTCTAATAAACCAAATATTCCCATGAAATAATATTTTTTCATTACAAAATAACGATAGTGACTTAGTTGAAGAACACTTGAATTCTTAAAACATTTTTCTAATTCAATTTTTTTCTATGGATGTCAACATGAATAATAAATAAATGTCTATCACAATTTTATTTTGCTAAACTCATGGGAAAATCTAGTAATGGTAATCACTAGTAATACATTGGATCTAAAAGTGGAAGAAGTATTTGTAACTCTATTATAAGAGGAGATGAGGTGAAACTCTATGTAAATAAATCAATTAACTGAAGACTTATTCATGTGAGGTCATTTTAAAGAAATAATTAAAAGGAATATTGGGGATAACCACAAAAATTATATAGGTAGATATATGACTCTATATATATCCTTGAAGAATTTTTAGAACTATAGAAAAACGTGGCATTTCAAGGACTATAAATCTATAAATATGGAAAATGAAAAACCACTAGATGTTATGCAATCCTCACATTAAAAATCCTAAATTGATGGATATGGAGATGCATATCTCATAGCCTCACTATTTCATTCATGCAATGATGGATGGATTATTTTATAAATGGAGCCTCCTATCATAGTAATCATGTAAGGGATTGGTTTTATGAATTTTAAGTTATATGTTGATGGTGATATCTTGTTTGGATATAACTAAGACTAAAAGATTTTGGGTAGAATAACAGTGAAGCTAAATTTCATAGATGGGAAAGGGGTTAAAACTCTCCTTAGTATTTTTCACATTTATGGACTTGTGAATAAATTGATATTTGTGTGTAAAATGAATGATTCTAATGTCTAAAAATCATTCATAAGATATAAGTGAAAAATGGTGCACATATACATGGATTTGGAAAGTAGAATTTTCGCTAGTAAAATATTTAGGATTGATGAGACCATAGCAGGCAATACATGTGAGGCAAAGACAAAAACTAATCTTGTGTATTTCTTCTAGTTGATAAGACAACGCTCTAGAATTAAAGGCTAGGCCATATTTGTGAAAAAGGGTTTGTGCATGTTTAAAAATAGAGATAATGTGAAATGTATGGATAATTTTCCATTGGAAATACACTTTTACGAACATATCATCTATAACAAACAAATTTAGTTTAAAATCCCTACAAATGTTGTATGGTAAAGGGGAATATTTTAGATGATACATAATGATTTTTTAGACCATTGTATGCCTCATCATTAAAAAAAATTATGGTCTATGTGTGTTTCATAGATGACTACTTTCACAAGACCTCAATATACTTCATCATGAGGAAATATGAATATCTTAAGAAATTTAAGGAGTTCAAATCCCTTGTGGAGAACTAGATGAAGAATTAGATCAAAGTGCTACACACAAACAATGGGGGTGCTTAATTTTCCAAAGAGTTCATTGAATTATGTACACGAATTGGTATTCAAATGCAAAATCCAACTCTATACACAACTTTAAAAAAATTAATTTATATATTGTATAAACATGATGTTGATGAAAAAAATATCGATGTATGCTAATGGTGTGCAATTTTAGTAGACATTACTGGCTAAAATAATGGCTATTTCTTGTTATCTTTTTAACATATCACACACATAAGGCTTGATTGAAAAGAATACACAATAAGTGTGTACTAGTATAAATCCATGATTATGACACCTACAAATTTTGGTTGTGAAGCTTACTCTCACATTCAAAGGAAAAAGCTTAAATTTTGACTTTAAGTTTGAAAATTACATATGTATTTGGTATGTGAGTTGTGTCAAAGGGTACAAGATTTATAATATTGATACACAAGATGGGGTATATAGATGCATTGTAGTATTTAAAGAGGTTTGCAAGGTTTATCCATAAGATTAACAAAATAAGTAACAAAATGAAGAAACAAAAAAAAGGTGCAAATTGACATAAACTAAGAAGAGCCTTATCAGATTATGGTGCAATGAATAAAGAGTTATAAGAGTCATAAGAATATGAGGATTATGTGAATACTACTCTAAGGAGATTGGAATGGGTGTAAAAACTACCAAAAAGCATATGCGGCCATATTTTCATTGTGTTCTTGTTATTAATGATTGATGTTGAATACCCTAGATGATGAAGGAAAATTTTAGTTACACAGAGAGTAAGTCTTGGATGAATACCATAAAGGATGATATGGAACACCTGTAAAATAGTGAGACTTGGACCTTGGAAAATTTACGTCCTTGACCAAAATTTTTGGGTTACAAGAGGGTTTTCCAGCACTATCAAAGTGCATAAGTTAAACTAAAGATTTATAAGGCTCACACGGTAACAAAGGGATTGTCATAGGTAGGGGGAATTAAATTTTGTGAGACCATCTCTTTGATTTCAAATTTGAACTTAGTTACATTTAATTTATCTATTTATTTTACTTTATTCTTAAGATAGATCAAATGGATGTTAAGGAAATGTATATGCATGGAGTGATTGAATAATAAATATATATTCCCTAGATAAAAATATTCAAGATAAAAGATAAAGAGGGCTTGTTTGATAGGTTTAAGAAGTCCTTGTATGGATTGAAGCAATCACCCAAAAGTGAAATTCTAAGTTAAGTAACTATATGGATAGACATGGGCTTACATGAAACAATGTTGTTACTTGTGTTTACTACAAGGAGGGGGTGATAAATTTTTCATCATAGATTTATTTATGAATGACATGTTTTTGATAATAAATTATAACTACATGATCAATTAGGTGAAGTCTCAATTATTTTTTTAGTTTAATATGAAAGATATTAGTATTATAAGATGCATCTTGACCATGAGAATCAAAACAAAATATTTGGCTAGACCAAATGAAGTATGTTGAAATGGTATTGGAAATTTTTAGGAATCAAGAGTGCAAACCTATGTGCACACATTTTTAATTTGGTTAGAAGCTTAAAAATGTACAATTTCCAAAAATGTGGGAAGAGTTGGAGGACATGGTTCAACTTCAATATGCATGTGTGGTCAGAATATTGATGTTTCTAATGTACTATACGAGACATGAAATTATGAAATTAGTGGGATTAGATAGCGTATTGTGTCCAATCCACAAAATAAATATTCGGTAGTAGTGAAGATGATCGTCAAGTATCTATGCATAATTTTTTATTGTGATATTTTATATTAGACCAAGCTTGGTGAAATAAAGATTTTAAATCTATATAGATTTTAAATTCTGATTGGGATGAAGATTTTAATTACCATAGGTCTACTATTGCATTTTGGTGAATTTATTAGTTGGATGAGTAAATGCTTCGTGTAATCATCTAAAAGAAAAAATTTAGTGCTAAGAGTGATACTTGAGACCACCCATCCCTAGTTTAGCCCTAGACCTATCTTAGGTCATATTTTCACACTTATATAGCATTTGTACAAGCCAAAACATTTCCTTAAACATCCTTAAAGTAGTCCTAGACCCTCATTTTAACATCATATACCTTTGTGCTTTAGTTTTTGCCACCTAGATAGTAGCGCCACATGGTGCTATTGTCCTTTCCCTCCTTTTTCCAATAAACTAACATCTTTTCAAATCCAAGACCACTTAGGGTTAGCATAAACCTCTATTAACACTTGCACAAGCACCATAATAATATATACACATGAATTTCAGCCCTTTAACCACTAAATGGAAACCATATGTAAATTACATACAAACTCAGAACAAGTTGTTAAAAATTAAGGTTATCAATCCCTATTCTTTCCTACTTCTACATACAACCATCTAAAACATTCCTAAGCTTAGATTATTTGGGTTTACAATATCAAGCACATTTAAAACACTCAATTCAAAAATAATACTAGCTTCACTTTCACTTTACACTGACACTTAGGTGGGGAGAACTACATTGGGCTTGATCCTTCTTTGGAGTATTGGTATGTAAGAAAATATCATCACATCATGGTGTTGAGGATGTCCACCTTACTCCACTAACAACACACTTAATTGATTGTGTCAAATGGATGTCTTAGTAACATGGAGGAATAGGGGTTTATAACAATAAAATCAGTCAAAATAGGTCATATACATAGATCTAGAACTCATGCACATAGTAATAGGCTTGATGGGACCCAGACATAGGTGCACCTAGAAACTCATAACAGTTCTTCATAAAGGGACACTAGCACCACATGGTGATACTATCCAATTAAGACACTACTATCCAAGAGAGTTTTTGACACTTGGATCTTGTTTGTAACACTGAGACTAGCCTTTGTCTTAGTTTTTAGCCTCTAGATCTCTCATTTCAATCATTTTCTAGCTAAATTCTTATTTACATTATTTATTTCTATTTTTAGAAAAGGTAAATTAAGTCAATTCTATTACAGATCAGTGGATGTATTTATTGCATATTTCTACCCTGATTTACTATGTCTCATCTCTTTAACAACATAGTATTTACACTCATTTTAAGTCCTAAAAGGTTAAGACATTTGATGAACCCAACTTACTTGTGAATACTACTCAAACCCTAATTCTAGATGCTATTAGTGTTTTGTATCCTTCTTTTTACTTTTTTCATTGGCGATATTAAACTTTTTAGATTTCATTAACATTCCACTTTAACAACCCTATTTCACTTTGTTTACTATATGCCATCTAAAAAAATCTCTCTCCTCTCTCTCCTCTCTCTCTCTCTCTCTCTCTCTCTCTCTCTCTCTCTCTCTCTCTTCTCTCTCTCTCTCTCTCCTCTCTCTCTCTCTCTCTCTCTCTCTCTCTCTCTCCTCTCTCTCTCTCTCTCTCTCTCTCTCTCTGAAAAGGTGCTAGGCCTAATGGCAATCCTATTGAGTGTTATGGTTGACAATGGGTCAAGTATTAACATGTGCACTATCATACCTCTACAACATTTAGTGTATTTAGAGTAGGATATATCTCTTATAGACACAATTATTCATCATTTTAGTGTCCATGTTCAAATCTACATTGAGGAGATTGTATTTCCACTATAGGTTTGTACTAGCACATGCAGTAACTATACTCTTAGTAGTACCCTAGAGAAGGCAAATTTGACATGTTATTGGTTAGGACATAGACATAGTAGTTACAAGCCATACCATCCATCATACACATATGGCTTAAATATATACATATAAATCATGTGGATCATATTTTAAGGTTTTTTCATATGAGTGTCCTCTACCTATCCCATAGGAAGTCACACCATAGTTACTAGTTATAACTCAACTACTAGTTATATCTCTAAGCATAGTTCCTCTCAGTACACCACAAAATTTAGTGGAGCCACCAGTTCAGGTGAGGTCTACTCCTACAATGTTACCATGTACATATACTCTCTCACAAAGACCATTATTAAAGAGACCCATGCATCAGATATATGTTGTAGATTTTAGAGGGCCTCCTCCTACTCATTTTATTATGATATTAGTATTACTAAGTTTTTAGGGTTATCAACATAGGGCACCTATGAAAGCTATAACATATTATACTAAATGGGTCCCTATGACCCCTATAGTTCATAGGATACCAAAGTCAATTTCATGGATTCCTAACACCACTACATTGGTAGTTATAGTTATAGATCACTCAATACAATAGGTTCTAGGACCTCAGATACTTTTTTATATAACATGCATGATCATTGTTCCTTTATTTAACATAGGACACATTGATAGTGAGTCTCCCATGAGACTCATTCATTAGTATTGTTCCTCCCTTTATTGTACATGCTTTCATTATTTCTCACTCCTTGTATATAGTTTCATTTTTATGTTTCTTATACATAAATTATATCCATAAAATATAAACACATTTAGATATTTACTTAGAAAACATAAAAACAATAGATTGTATGCATTTCCATGTTTAACCTTCTTATATTTTCCAGACACTACATATGCTAGCTATCTTAGTATAGTCAGTTTTATCATGTATACATGTTTCACTTATTTTTTTCAGGTGCTTGTAGATTGCTACAAGACTTAGGTCCAATATGTTGATCCATATTTGCTACTTCTACCCACTAGGGGCATTTACATAGATACATGGGTTCTTCATTGGACACAATTTCAATTACCAGGTTACATGTTTCTAAACTCTACATTACAAATTTCATATTGTTATATCTTAATATTGATCATGCTACACCTACTCAAACTTTTCATCGACTAATACTAATTTAGACTCAGCCTATGTACATCTTAGCTCCTACATGTATTTGTATTACATGTTCATGCATACTTTCATTTCTAGTTTTCCTAGTTTAAACTTGATTGAATCTCTATGCTTCTTTTATTTGAGGGCATTTGAATATCTCATTGATCTATGGATATACGCCACTTATTTTCATTGTGTATGCTTTGTATATGTGCCCATGTACTTGTGTGCACTTTCATGATAGTGTATGCAAAAATTTAAACATGTCCTTTCATGTGGGTTTAATCCAAATTGCTTGTTATTTGCATGTGTAGACATTTGAATGTGTCCTTGTATGTCTTACTTTCTCAAAGTTAGTGACATGTACCCATGTCCCTTGTATTGTGGCCCCTTGGCCTACATTGCATTCCTCATGTGTGTTGTACGTATGATTTATTGTATACATCATGGACATGACACTCCTATCTTTCTTATTACACACTCTAATTTTTTCTACCATGAGATACCTCATGCATCTGCCCTTCCTACTTGAGTGCCATGATGGACATCATGCCCCAACCCCTTAGGTAATTAATCAGATTTGTTATTCACATACATTGTTATATCTATCTTGATAGCCTTGTGAATGCTAGACCTAACATACATCATACACCACAAAATTATTCTTGGATTACCTTACATTGTAATTTTATGTATGCACATTATATTGGTTTATTATGTAGATATAATATATGCTCTAGTTAACACACATTTTGCAAAAAAAAATTGTGTAAGGATAGATCTTTCACAACTTCAACAACTCCCTTCAAAAGAGGGGGCATTCATAGGGGTTTTATCACAAAGATCAGGCTATAAAAATGCACTCAATGTATAATTTTCATCACATAGGCTTAGAATATAAAAATTATATTTAGGTAAATACAGTGGAAAATAGTGACATAGAGATCAAATTCAGTTGCATATAAATTAGAATAGTTAGACATTAACACCTAAATTAGGACACTAGCACCACAGGGTGCTACTATCTAGTAGCTTTAGTTTCAAAAAAATCTAGATTGGCTAGAAAAGCATAGCAGGTAAAAACCAAATTTACACATGTTCAGTTATAGTTTGCCAATTTTGGTTTAGTTTAGCTCATATTCATACTACTTTGATTAGATTGGGGACATCATGTATGGCATGATCATTCCCATTTTTATTTCAAATAATTAGATAAAGAAAATTACAAATCAGTCTAAAATCCACATGCTCAGACATCAGATTTAAGGGTATGTGCACAACAAATTATTTCCATCTTGCTCACTTATACACTAGTTGATCATATAGAAAGATAAACTCCATGTCATTCTCTATGTCATACACATTAGACACCATGTTCTAAGTCATACACCAGATTCATGCCTTAGTTCATTTGTAATGGTTGACATTCCCAAGTGGCCCAAAGTCGCCTAATATACTTGAAAGGCTATAGAACTGACATCTCCAATTACATATCCCCATTTACACATTTCTAATTACATCATGAATTTCAATTTCAAATGCATCTACTACACATGGATAGGAAATGATGGAGTCATATTCTATTTGAGTTCTTGATTCACCTACATGAGAGGGTTAGACACACCATCAGTCTAATCCAAGCTATTCATATGTCATGATCCACCAAGCAAGGGTGGGCAATGATGGAGTCAAAACTAGATTGAGTTCTTAAGCCACCCACACATGGGATTGAGCAAGCCATCAACTTAGTCTAAGTCATTCATTGATTGATCACTATATACATGCACACACATAGGTTCTCACTAGGTTACACTTTAGGTCATATACCCAATGATGTGTATTCATTCCTTTCCTCTCTTTCCTCTCTTTACTCAATTTTACTTCTTTACTCAGTTTTATATTTGCTTTTGATACATGTTAATTAAGGATTAATCTATGCATATTTAATTTACAGGAAATATAATGAAGTATACTTCACATATTTAGATCCAAATTCATAGGCTTCACATCTTAGGTAAGTCTAAGTACGCTTCTTTTCCATTCATCCTAGTCATTTCACCTTTTTACATTTCTAGAATAAAGACTGAGCAAATGTAACCACCTAAAAATTACACTTGAGTACTAAGAGTGTTACTTGAGACCACCCATCGATAGCTTAGCTCTAGACCTATCTTCAGATTTATTCTCACACTTATCTATCTTTGTACGAGCCACAAACATCCCTAGACATCCATAAATCAATCCTAGAACCTCATTTTGACATACTAGCCCATTGTGCCTCAGGTTATGCCACCTAGACATTAGGCACCATAATGGGGACAATAGCACAACAGGATGCTAGTGTCCCAATTTTGATGCTATTGTCATTTCCCTCCTTTTTTCATCAACGAATATCTTTTGAAATCTAAGACCACCTAGGGTCAGCCTAGACCTCTTTTAACACCTGCACAAACATTAGAACAATATATATATATATATATATATATATATATATATATATATATATATGACTTTTAGCCCTCTAACCACTAGATGAAAATCATATGCAAATTACATATATAAACTCAAAACAAATTTTGCAAAAATAAGGTTATTAATCCCTATTCTACCTTACTTCTACATATAACCATTTACAGTATTCTTAAGGTCAACTTAGCTTTCCAGCCTCAAACATATTCAAAGCACTCAAGTCAACAATCATACTAGATTCACTTGCACTTGTACTAACACTTAGGTGGAGAGAACTACATCAGGATTGATCCCTCTTCGAAGTATTGGTATGTAGATAACTTTCACCACAACGGGGTGTTGAGGATGTCCAACCTATCCCACTAACAACTCACTTTATTGATTGTATCAACTGGATGCCCTAGAAAAATGGAGGATTAGGGTTTTCACATAAAATTAGTCAAAATAGGTCATATATAGAGATCCAAAACTCATGTGCACAGGAATAGGGTTGATACACCCAAACATAGGTACACATAGAAGCTCAGAGCAGTTATGCACAGAGGACATTATTGCCAAAATAGGGACACTAACACCACATGGTGTTACTATCCAATTAGGGCACTACTATATAAGAGGGGTTTTGACACCTTGATCATGTTTACAACACTCAGACCAGCCTTTGTCTCAATCTACAACCGCAAGATCTTCCATTTCAATCATTTTACAGTTAAGTTCTTATTTATATTATTTATTGTTATTTTTAGAAAAGTCAAACTTAGTGAATTTTTTTATAGAATAGTGGTTGTATTTATTACATATTTATATCCTAATTTACCATGCTCAACTATTTAACAATGTAGGATTTACATTCATTCTACATCCTAAAAGGTTAAAACACTAGGCTAGTGTTCTGATGTCTACCACCAAAGTTATACATATTGCAGCTAGTCATGCAAGAAAGGAAGCATTGTGACTTCAAATATTATGTTATTTGGTTAGATTCACACATAAATATCTAAAGATCAATTGTGATAGTCGAAGCACAATATATTTTGAGAGGAACCTTGAATATAATTATCAAACAAAGCACATTGGTGTGTGATACCACTGTGTAAGAGAAATGGTGGAAGAGAGAAAGATACCTTTGGATAAGGTGGACAAAAAGGGAATCATTTTGGATTCATTTACCAAGGAAATGCATACTAAGAAGTCATCTTGGTGCAGGAAAGAGATGGGTTTGGTTGCTTAGAGTTGATATAGGACAAATGTGTTCTCACTTATGTAAAGTGTTCAACAAATGGGAGATTTTTTTGGCAATGTCTCAACTTTAAATGGAACTTCTTGATGGTAATTGTGCACATGTTACATGTTGCACAAGGAATTTTTGCAAGCATAAAGTGTTGATTGATTATGCAAGCATATATGGTTGAGTAGACCTGCATGGAGACTACTTATGATAGTTGTGCAAGATTGTCAACATGTGATAATGATGGTAGAGTTGTGCATGGCCCTTTTCACAATTTCATTTCACTATAGAAAGTTATGAAGTGGAGTGCAATGCTTGAGTCATAATATGGTGTTGCAAAGAACTATGTAACATGTCAAGCAATGAAGATCATCTTAATGGATTTCAAAAACTTATTTAATTACATTTATCAAATTAAAAAAGTGTTAATAACATCTAAGTGGCACTCTAATATAAAACTATTGAAAAACATAACACATTCATCACTTGACTCAATAATTGATGAATGCAGATTTCAATGATACATGCATTGCAATTTGCATTTACCTTAGTGCAAAATTTTGGCAATTAATTGCAATTGCAATTTGCACCATTCACCACTCCAAAGGAAATGGTAATGACAAGTCGAGTTGCTTTTATCAAAAGGCACACCCCTCCTTGCTATTTCCGTTTTCGAAAAGTGTTATGAAAGATAATGCTTGTTTTCATATCCGACGCCGAGGTTCACTCCATTCAATGAACTTGGGCAATCATCAACGTGTATCTATCAAAACATGAAATGACTTCGTTCAATGTCAACCACAGAACCAGAATCGCATTTGCATATAACATCAGAAGCGAAATTCTAATGACATCAGTCATCCGACATCACTAACGTTGGGTTTAAACCGTTTAATATTAACCCACAACAATGTCATTTATAATAAAGCATTTTATTTTATTTTTAATTTTTTGCTATTTATAGTTGGGTTTAGAATGCATGGTTACATTCTTCTTGTCCGATCTCCCTCACTTAACCCCCAATCTAGATTACTTCTCCGTCTTGCATATGAAGCTTAAAATGGTGGTACTGGTGAATAGGGTTATGGTGGTACTAGTGAATAGCGTTAGGTGGAGAGAGTTGATACTCAGCTTTCCAGAAGGAATGGGATGTGTAGGAAAGAATCCCCATATTTTTCTGTAATTAACAGGGTTTGTGTTGGTGCAAATTTTTGCAGGATTGAGCCACATATGGCCAGACATTGCCATGCATTTGGATTTAAATTTCTGGATGTTTGCATTGCAGTGAAGCGAAAAATTTGGAAGGCAACTCTGAGTGACATACGCTTGGAGGGGTTGAATTGATGTGTGTATTTATTTGAGAAATTGAGGTGTTATCAATGCATATGAGAGGTCTACTCGTTTGATGTCAAGATAAATTGTTAGAAGAAGTTTTCATAAAATTCTGAGCAGCATAAAGTTTAAAAAATCCTATTTTCTGTAATATTAGAGCGTCACTTTTCACTGTTCAATTGTGTTCTGATTTAAAGAGAATGTCACTGCTAATGCCTTACAGCAAGCATGGCTGTAAACTCTTTTCTCAGTCAAGATTTCTTGAATGGATTTTTTAAAGCTGAAATTATCCCGGAAGAACTCTATTATGAATTTTTAAGAAGAAAATTTCATCGGAAAGCGCGCTGAGTTAATTACGAACTATTATTGAAAAACTCATAATTAAAATGTGGGTAAGATACTCGGGTCCCTGCCACAGGGTTAATAGTTCTCGGAGTTTAACAGTGTTAATAAATTGATGGGGTCCACACTTTCTAGATTAATTGATCTCTGAATTTAACCAATACTAATAAATTGATTCTTTCCACACTCTCCAAATTAGTTGATTACTGAGTTTAACCAGTACTAATAAATTGATTCACAGTCCCTAGGAATCCCAAAATTCTTATCAAAACGATTAATATTAAAAAAATTATGAATACTGAATAAGCTTATTTTTAATTGATGATTTGTTATTGGTACTTTCATATTTTAATTTGATATTACAGATTAAATAAAAAATACTTTACATATGTATACGGAAAGTAATTTAGAAATTGTATGTTTGAGGTTATTTATCACTATTCAATTATATGTTATTTTTATTTTTGAAAAAAAAAAAATTATTATTAAAAAAAAATGGTCTATTAATTGAGAAATTCAATGTATGAGACCCAATACATGAGATGATATATAAAAACAAAAAAATATATAATTTAGTTGTGATTGTACAACTTTGACCAAATAATAATGTATATGTATATGATGATAGATAATATATCACCTTCTTGAGTATAAAATACGCAACACATATATATTGGCACCTTTATTTTATAGTGTATTCAAATATTTAATTTTAAATCAATTCAAAATATGATTTCTCTTCCACTTAAACTAGACTCACCATTTCAATAGATCATGTTAAAGATGACACTCAGAAAATCTCAAAATACGTGAATAGATTGTGTATTTCCATTAAATATGAGTTTGAGATTCTTTGGTTGTGATTGTTTGAAAAAGCCTTCTAATATATGATGAAGTATGAAGAAAAATTACCCTAAAGAAAACAAGGCACAATGAGAGGAAAGGGGATGGTATTGCATGAAAGAGGAAATGTAAATAGTGGTAGAGGATATTGTGAGGAAGAAGGAAAAGATAACACTTTTCAAAGTAAAAATAATATGCAAAGAAGCAAATGATATATTATAAGATTCTGGGATTTTATGGATAAGGTAGAAGTAGAGAATTCATGGGTACATGACTTAGATGTGGTGAAATGAGGCATTTAGTGTTTGAGTGCCCAGATAAGCATACTAATAGAAATGGAAGAAATGATGTGAATATGCATATTATAATGTGGATGGAGAGAGTGTCGTATTATTCAATCACAAAATGTAGATAAATTATAGATAAAATTACATGATGAAGAGTCTCAGTTCAAAGTACCTAAAGAGATAAGCATACTAATAGAAATGGAAGAAATGATGTGAATATGCATATTATAATGTGGATGCAGAGAGTGTCGTATTATTCAATCACAAAATGTAGATAAATTATAGATAAAATTACATGATGAAGAGTCTCAGTTGAAAGTACCTAAAGAGGATAACCTTCTGCATATAGAAAGAACATTGTTAGAACCATTTTCAAGTCTCTAGATAAGCGTTAAAAAATTATAGTTCATATTGACAACACTAATAATATTTTTTTAAGAAGACGATAGATAAGATTTTTTTGAAGAGGATTGTGCATCCAAATCCCTATAATATATCTTGGTTGTTGAAGAGACATCATATTTTTTGAATGAAAAATGTTTTGTAAGATTTCATATTTGACATATAAGGATGAAGTGATGTGTCACATAATGCCCATGGATGTATACCAAAAGTTACTTGGAAGGTTGTAAGTGTTTGATATAAAAACACATCATGGTTGTTGCACAAATACATACACATTGGTAAAGGATGGTAGGACATACACTTTGAATCATTTCGAGGATAAGATTGAAGAAGTGGAAAACAGTGTCAGATTTATGTTGGCTTTAGTAAAGAAATTATTAAAAGAAGTGAAGAAGGATAAGGCATGTCATCCTTTCATTCCAAACCCTGAGTAAGTTGGGAAAGAAGGAAAATAAGAATCACTTTTTGAAGTGAAAGAGTGGTTGTATGAGTTTTTGGAGATCATTCATAATGATCTACTAGATGGGTTACCACCCATGAGGAGTATCAGTCATCACATGGGTCTATTTTTGTGATATAGTTTTTTGAAAAATGTAGGATATAAGTTAATGCTTAAGGACAAGCTAGATTTGCAAAGGAAATTAAATAAGTTCTTAGATAAAAGTGCACAATTTTAGAAGTGATGACACCAAAGAAAGGTGGAGAGTGGAGGATTTGAAATAATTCTATAACCATGAATAAGATTATTATCAAGTAAAAATTTTCATTTGTGTACATGGATGAATTAAATGATAATTATAGTGGAGCAAAATACTTGAAAAATATTGTCTTGAAGAGTGGATATCATCAAATCCATGACAAGAAAGATTATGAGTGAAAGAATACATTAAAAATATAGAATAAATTATATGAGTGATTAGACATGTCATTTGGGATAACTAATGCACCAAGTACATTCAATAGGTTCATGATTGAATTGCTTTGAACTTTTCATGAGATTTTTTTCATTGTGTGTTTAGATGATGTACTAATTTTAATTAGGATAAGGGAAGAACACTTGAATCACCTCAGATAAGTGTTGTCGTGATAGTACGAAGTGAATTTGCTAGTTAAGATGAATAAATGTAGCTTCATGACTAAGGAGTTGGTATGATCAGGTTTTTTGATGTCCTAAGAAGCATTTAATAAAGATGTAAAGAAGGTCTATCATTGAGTGGCCAGCACCTAGAAGTATGTTTAAATCACACAACATTCATGGATTGGCATACTTATGAAATCAGTTCATTTTTAACTTCATTGGGATATGTGTGATCATCACAGAAGCAATGGAAGATGATAGAATATAGTTTATTTGGATATAAAGAGAAGAGTATAGATTCCATTTTTAAAATAGGAAGGTAGTGAACAAACAGTGTTTGTGTTACCTAATTTCAACAAAGTATTTCATGTTGATTACAATGGGAGTGGTAAAAAATAGGATTTTCATTGCATGAAGAATATATGACTATTAACTATTCTAGTGATAAATTGATTCATGCAAAGATAAAGTATTCAATTTATGATCATAAGTTCTATGTCATAGTGCAAATGCTCAATAAGTGTTGGCAATACTTATTACCCAATCATTTTCTATTGTATGCAAGTCATAAAAAACTACAATTCATCTATAGTTTAGGTAATTTAGACCAAATACATATTAAATGGTTTCTAAAATGTTAATCATTCATGTTGAATAATGGAAGTGGAAAATCTAATGAAGTTGTAGATAACTTGTTTAGAAGTTGTCTCTTGTTGAATGATATGCAAGTGAAAGTCAAGATATTTGATTCAATAAAGGATTTGTAAACAAAATATGATTATTTCAAGGATACATAGAAAGAATGCAATGAACCATTGAGTTTTGATAGAACACCATGGTTATATAATTTCATGCATGAAGGATTTTTTTTCAAATGAAAGAAAACTGTATACCCAGAGGTTCTATGCATGAGAATTTGATCGAGGAGTAAAATATTGGAGGAATCAGAAGTCATTTGGTAATGGAAAAAATATACAGTGGGATGAGAGTTCATTTTGCCCTGAGAATGGTGTGGATGTGCACAACTAATTTCATAAGTGTAGTATTTTCAAGTTCAAAAAATGAATAAATCAACCACTTCCTATCCAAAAGAGACCATGGGAGCATATAATTATGGAATTTATTTTAGGATTGCCTAGAATGTAGAAAATCCATGAATCTCTTTTTGTGATTGTTGACAAATTACCCAAAATGGCTCATTTTTAGCACACAATAAATGTAATGATCATACACATATATGACTAACTTCCTTTTCAAGGAAGTTACGAGATTAGATGGATTTTCTAGTAGCATAGTTGCTAGCATATATATACAAAATTTGTTAGACATTTCTAAAGGGCATTTTAGAAGAATATGAATACAAAGTGTAAACACCCTAATTTGGTCAAGTAACCACAAAATACTATGTCTTTTGTTGATCTTTCACATGAAGGTCTTAGTGATGAATACAATCCTTGTTCACATGGTCATTTTGAGTCTTTTGATCTTTTTTATGTCTTATTTTCCCTATATATTGCACACCTAATGGTACTAAGTCACCTTCCCCCAGTCATAAGGGCCCCTAGCCTATCATACTTTGTTTTATCTTTACTTTAAGCCTCAAGACACTAACACTATTTTCAGGATAGTAGCACCATGTGGTGCTAGTGTCCAATTATGGCTCTAATGTCTAATGGGCATTTTATCCTGTGTTTGAGTCATAACCTTCTCTTGAGTCTTTTCTTATGCTTTTTATCCCTCTTTTACAAATTAGTGGCCAATAAACAAGGTCTTATATTCAAATAAAAGTTATTTTTTATATAAATAACCTCACAAGGTATTTTACATCTAGCACTTACTATTTTGGAACATAATTATATAAAATCAACAAATAATACAGCTCAATACTCTACATACTACTCAACTATCACATCTAAACATTGCATGATTGATTAAAGAAGGGTCTAAGAGAAAGTCATTATAGCATACCATGCAAGTTGATTATGCACGTTCCCTAAGGGAGAACTACATACAATTTGAGACCCTTAGCATTGGGATTAATGTAGGCAACAACAAGGATAAACAGGGGTTCTATTCCGTGTGATCATAATATCCCACAACCCAATTTTCTCCTTCATTTTGCATTTAATCCAGTTATTGTTTCATGTGTGCAGGTACTCATTAGGGTTTTGGTTAAAATTTGGCTAAAACAGTGACATACTGCACAAGGAATTTTTGCAAGCTTAGAGTGTTGATTGATTATGCAAGCAGAGATGGTTGAGTAGGCTTGCATGGAGACTACCTATGATCGTTGTGCAAGATTGTTAACATGCAAAAATGGTGATAGAGTTGTGCATGGCTATTTTCACAATGTCATTTCACTCTAGAAAGTTGTGAAGTGGTGTGCAATGTTTGAGTCAAAGTATGGTGCTACAAGGAACTATACAACATGTCAAACAATAAAGGTCATCCTAATGAATTTCAAGAACTTGTTTGATTAGATTTATCAGACTAAAAATGTGTTAGCAACATCGGGGTGGCACTCTAGTACAAAGCTATTGAGGAGTGTAACACATTCATCACTTGGCTCAATAGTTGGTGATTGCAAACTTCAATGTTGCATCGATGTTACAAAGTGGGTGCCAAATAAAGGCATTGTTCTTCCAGGGAAGGTGGGGGTGTTGAATGTTGAATGCACATGGTCAAGTGTTCGCATTGTAATTTATACAATAAAACTTTATATGAAAGGGAACAGAACCTTATGACTTGGTGTAGCATTGTAAAATAGTTCATTTTTTATAAAACATTTTTTTATGCTAAGTTTTTCTACTTGAAAGTATTTTTTCGATAAAATTGTGTGTATCTATATATTTATCTTTATCTTTGGATGTGTAAAATTACTTAATATATCTCTCTTCTATAATAATTTATCGTGCATAAACTTATTCCTAACAATCTAGAAAAAAAATATTAAGTAATATACATATATTACAAAAAGCATCTATGATTCTTTAGATCAACCAACAATTAAAAATGGAGGATCATTCTATTATTGTGTAGGAACATGTACTAAACCATATGCACACCACTATTTTTATGATACTTTGAACAACACATCAAGGTCTTACAGTTTGTCCCTCACATTAAAGCCCAAACTACAGGGATACATCCTTATTGTACTATCCCGCTTTGTATTTACCTTGGTGCATAAATTTGGTAACTCATTAGAATGATGGGGGAGTTTTTGATGGTTACATGCATTCCAATGCGCACCATTAACCACTTCAAATGAAATGGTAATGACAAGTCGAGTTGTTTTTTATCAAAAGGCACACTCCTGTTTAGTATTTCCGTTTTCAAAAAGTGTTATGAAAGATAAATGCTTGTTTTCATATCCAACGCCGAGGCTCACTGCATTCAATGAACTTATGGGAGCGAAAAAAAAATAGGATTTTTATTGAGTGAAAAGGTATGCCTATTAATTATTTCAGTGATGAATTGATTCATGCAAGATAAAGTATTCAATGAACTTAGGCAAACGTCACCTTGTACCTATCGGAACATGAAAGGACTTGGTTCAATATCAAAAGCGAAATTCGATTGACATCAGTCATCTGACATCACTAACGCTGGGTTTAATATTAACCCACAAGAATGTCATTTATAGTAAAGCATTTTAACTTTTTTTTTTTTTTTTTTCTATTTATACGCAGTAAGCAGTTTGTCCGAATTGTATGTGCTTTTTGACGCAGTAATCCGAAACAAAAACGATGACCGCTATTAGAAACCGGGCTGGTTTTGTATTAATTGTTGGGCTTAGAATGAGAGATTGCATAGTTACATTCTTATTGTCCGATCTCCCTCACTTAACCCCCAATCTAGATTACATCTCCGTCTTGCATATGAAGCTTAAAATGGTGGTACTAGTGAATAGGGTTAATTGGAGAGAGTTGATACTCAGCTTTGCAGAAGGAATGGGATGTGTGTTAGCGTCAATTTCTCTTCCCTCAGGGGCAGTGCAACACCAAGCTAACTCCCTGTTTATCTAAGCTAACTAATGCATAATTTCATGCAAACAAGGATGGTTAAACCACAGTGGAACTCTGCTTTTCTGTCTCTTTCACCGCTTCTCTTTGCTGTGGTTGATTAGATTTTGTAACCTTTGTTAAGGCCTTTTTTATTATTAAGGAAATACAATAGAATCTGCAGATTGTTCTTGCTTTGTTTTTTTTTCTTCTTTGTAATCTGTTTTTTCTTGCTGCTCTGTTTTTTTTCTTTCAGGGTGATGCAGCTGTAGCTACAAATTTCACATGGTATCAGACCCTGGTTGCTAGAAAGAAGAAATACAGTATTTTTTTTTGCATATATAGAATATCAGAGCTGAAAAAAATGGAATGTTCACCCTCTGCCATTCTCACACCACACAACTATTTTGATTGGAAGCCAAAGATTCTACTTCATCTCAGAAGTAGAGGCCTCTATCGGATAGTTATGAATACAGAGGTTGAACCCAATCTAGCACTTGAAAAATCTAAATACTTCAACCGCATGGATGAAGCATTTGGTTTGCTGTGCTTATCCATCTCTCCAGAATTGTTGTTTCATGTTGAGGCATGTACAACTCCAAACCAAGTTTGGAATACATTGGAGACTCTTTTTGGAAAGCAAGATGAAATGCAGGGTCATATCCTTGAAAATGAGCTCAACTCATTAGATCCAAGTAGTTTTGATAATATTCAAGATTTCTTCACAAAGTTCAAGGCTTTATTGCTTCAGCTCAAAGGATCTGGTATTGACAAATCCAAGGAAGAAAGAAAATCAATCCTTGCTATTCTATCAAAGCTAGGTCTGAAATATGCAGTATTTGTCGCTGTTTTCCACACAGTTAGGCTCACAACAGGAGCAACTTGGAAGATGCCCACACTGGATAACTTCATTGAGTCTCTAGTACATGAGCAGGATAAGCTTATAAAGATGGGCACATTGAAGAATTCCAAAGCTCATGCACTTGTTGTGCATGCAAGTGAGAAGAACAATTCCAAATCCAACCAGCAATTCAAAGGCAAAGGGAAAAAGGATTCATATCAAAGAAAGGAAGGCAATCCCAAACCTCTAGATGGATCTACAGGCTCAAAAGAAAAGAAGGACAAAAAGGGCCAATCAAAGTGCAGCTATTGCAACCGTGGGTACCATCCAGAATCATCATGCATGAAGAAGACCATTGATCTCATGGCTCAGACACTTCAACAGCATAATCTTGGTAGCCTTATCCTTGAGAGTGCCAAGAAGAAGCAGGAAGAAAAAGCACCTGAAACAAGAGACAATGCTCATGCATTGATTGCTATTCATTCTTCTTCAGATGCATGGATCATAGACTCTGGAGCTTCACACCACATGGTAGCCACAAAAGATGTTCTTTCTTCTTTGAAACCATATTCTGGTTCTCGTATTCTCATGGGAGATAGTTCTCCTGTAGAGGCAACTGGAATAGGGAGGGTAGGGTTGGAATTGGAAGTTTTGAGAATGTCTTACATATTCCAAAGCTTTCTGTTAATCTTCTTTTTGTGTATCAAATGACACATACTGGAACCAGTAGGAGAGTTGAATTCACCCCTGATTCGGTGACCATATTTGACATGTAAGACAACTCCAAAATTGTTGTTGGTAAGGCAAATCATCAATCTCATATGTACACTTTTTCTGATTTTGTTGCTAAATCAGATTCTACTTTACTTCTAACACATGCAAATGATGAAAGTAGAATTTGGCATGAAATATTTGGTCATTTCAATTTTAGATACATGCAGCAACTTAACAAACAGGGAATGGTTAAAGGCTTGCCAGCCATAGACTTTTCTGATGGAATTTGTGAAGGATGTGCTCTTGGAAAGCATCCAAAAGAAAAGTTTCCAAAGGGGAATCCATGGAGAGCCTCTTCTCCTTTAGAGCTTGTTCACAGTGATCTTATGGGTCCATTTCCTGAACCTTCCATGAGCAAAGCCAGATATGTGCTGACATTCATTGATGATTGGACAAGATACAAATGGGTGTATTTTCTCAAATTCAAATCTGAGGTGTTTGAGAATCTCAAGATTTTCAAAGCCCATGCAGAGAAGCAGTCTGGGAAAATGATCAAGATCCTCTGCACAAATAATGGAGGGGAGTATGTCAACAATGATGTCCAACATCTTTGTAATGAAGCAGGAATACAATTGCAGAACATAGTTCCATACACTCCACAACAAAATGGGGTAGCTAAGAGGAAGAACTGATCTTTGAAAGAGATGGCCAACTGCATGTTGCATGCTAGGTCCCTTCCCTCTAAATTGTGCACTGAAGCAATCAACTGTGCTTCGTACATACAAAACAGATCTTTTCACAAATCTATCATAGGACAGACACCTTTTGAAGCGTGGAGAGGCATGCAACCAGAAGTCACACATTTTCGCATCTTTGGATCTCGTGCTTGGGCACACATTCTCACAGATAAGAGGAAGGCTTTGGAGCCTCAAAGCAAAGAATGCATCTTTGTTGGATACCCAGATGGTGTAAAGGGATACAGACTACTAGATCTTTCCACAGAAACACTCTTCATTGAGAGGAGTGTCTACTTTGATGAAAGTCTTACACATGCATCTCAGGAACAACATGCCACCACCTCTATGCTTCCTCCTCTTACAAATCTCAGAGATACATACAATCATTGTAATCTTATTTCAGATATTTCTGAATTTGATTCAGAGGAACATGAGCATGCATATGTTGATCCACAACCCATCCTTGATTTGGATTCTAGTGATGATTCAGTATCCCATGTGGAAAATCAAAGAACAAGGAGCTTAGCTGATATATATGAAGTCCCTCATGCACTCTCAGCTATCGAGACCATCATGCCAATGCATGCCTATGTGGTTCTAGCATCTGACCCTCAGACTTATGCAGAAGCTACAGGGAATCCTCTTTGGGAAGCAGCCATGGATGAGGAGTACAACTCCCTCATTCCAAACCAAACTTGGGATTTGGTTCCACTTCCTTCCAATCGCAAGCTTGCCAGATGTAAATGGGTCTATAGGACAAAGAAATCAATAGATGGACATATGAGCAGATACAAAGCACGGCTGGTTGCCAAAGGTTTTCAACAAGTTCATGGCATTGACTATGATGAGACTTTTGCTCCAGTGGCAAAAATGGACTCCATTCGATTGGCTCTTGCCATTGTAGCATCAAGAAGGTGGGAGGTTCATCACATGGATGTGAAGAATGCATTTCTTCATGGTGATCTCCAGGAGGAGATCTATATGGAGCAACCACAAGGGTATATAGAAAATTCCTCATTGATATGTAGACTCAAGAAGTTACTCTATGGCCTTAAGTAGGCACCTAGAGCTTGGTATGCTAAAATGGATTCTTATCTTCTATCTCAAAATTTCACATGATGCAAATCTGATCCAAATGTTTATATGCTAAGAACATCTTATTCTTTGTTGCTCATAGTACTCTATGTAGATGATTTACTAATAACAGGGGATTCACCCACTGCCATTGCTGCAATTAAAACTATTTTGCATGATAGATTTTCTATGACAAACATGGGTCTCCTACATTTTTTTCTTGGCCTTGAAATCAGCCAGAATCAATCAGGAATCACAGTTGCTCAATCCAAGTATGCACGAGATCTCTTGGTTCGGTTTCACATGACTGATTGCAAGTCAGCTGTCACACCTTTCCTATTAGGGGTCAAGCTTGAAGATGGCAAGGATACACCATTGGTTGATTGCACACACTACTGTCAACTTGTGGGGAGTCTTCTTTATCTCACACTCGTCCAGATCTCTCATATGCAGTGGGGGTTGTTTCTAGATACATGCAAGAGCCGCATGAGCTACATTGGAACGTTGCCAAGCGTATACTTCCCTATGTCCAGGGAACCATTTGCTATGGGATTCATTATTTAGCAAGTTGTGTTTTGGATCTCATTGGCTACACTGATTCTGACTGGGTTGGTGATAACATTGATCACAAGTCCACTTCAAGATATGTTCTTAGTTTGGGATCAAGGTCCATTTGTTGGTCAAGTAAGAAGCAATCTACCATTGCTTTATCATCAATAGAGGCTGAATATATAGGTGCAATCAACGTTACCATTCAAGTTATTTCGCTGCAACACTTCCTAACTGAGCTTGGTATCCTCTTTTATCGTCCGACTGTCATTTGGTGTGATAATCAGAGTACACTGAAGGTTTGTAGAGATCCCATACAATGGCAAAAGACAAAACACATCGAGATCCACATGCACTTCATCTGTGAATTGATACATGATGGAGTCATCGCCTTGCAGTATTGTGCCACTTATGAACAGATTGCCGACATGTTCACGAAGACATTCACTGAGCAAAAGTTTCATTTTCTACGAGACCTTCTTGGTGTGAAGAACACTGCAACACAATAGCTGCCATGTGCAGTTAGTGTCTCTTTTGAGGGGGGGTTTTGTTCCCACAGGGTTTTCCCTCTTTCCTCTTCTTTTTTTCTTTTCTCCTTAATTAGCTTAAGGGGGGTGTTAGCGTCAATTTCTCTTCCCTCAGGGGCAGTCCAACACCAAGCTAACTCCCTATTTATCTAAGCTAACTAATGCATAATTTCATGCAAACAAGGATGGTTAAACCAGAGTTGAACTCTGCTTTTCTGTCTCTTTCACCACTTCTCTTTGCTGCGGTTGATTAGCTTTTGTAACCTTTGTTAAGGGCTTTTTATTATTAAGGAAATACAATAGAATCTGTAGATTGTTCTTGCTCTGTTTTTTTTCTTCTTTGTACTCTATTTTTTCTTGCTGCTCTGTTTTTTTTCTTTCAGGTTGATGCAACTGTAGCTACAAATTTCACAATGTGTAGGAAAGAATCCACATATTTTTCTGTAATTAACAGGGTTTGGGTTCAAGCAAGTTTTTGCAGGATTGAGCCACATACGGCCAGACGTTGCCATGGATTTTGGCTTAAATTTCTGGATGTTTGCATTGCAGTGGATCGACACATTTTGGAGGCAACTCTGAGTGGGATACGCTTGGAGGGGTTGAATTGATGTGGGTATTTATGAGATTCGGAAAATTTGAGAAATTGAGGTGTTATCAATGCATACGAGAGGTCTACTCGTTTGATGTTAAGATATATTGTTAGAAGAAGTTTTCATAAATTTCTGAGAAGCATAAATTTTGAAAAATGGTATTTTCTGTGTAATATTCGAGTGTCACTTTTCACTATTCAATTGTGTTCTAATATAAAGAGAATGTCACTGCTAATGTCTTACAGCGAGCATGGCTGTAAACTCTTTTCTCAGTCAAGATTTCTTCAATAAATTTTTTTTAGCTGAAATTGTCCATGAAGAACTCTATTGTGAATCTTTAAGAAGAAAATTTCACGGGAAAGCGCGCTGAGTTAATTACGTGCTATTATTGAAAAACTCATAATTAAAATGTGGATAAGATACCTGGGTTCTTATCACAGGAGTTCAACCAGTATTGATAAATTGATGGGGTCCACCTTTTTTAGATTGATTGATTTCTGAGTTTAATCAGTATCGATAAATTGATGGGGTCCACACTTTTTAATTAATCGATGTTTGAGTTTAACCAGTATCATAGATTGATGGGATCCATACTCGGCCAGAATCTCAAAATTCATATAAACAAATATTATATATTAAAAAAATTGTGTTTATATACTATATATTAAAAAAATTGTGAATGGTGATTAAACTTACTCTTAATTGATGGTTTGTTATCTGCATTTTCATATTTTAATTTGATACTATAAATCAAATAAAAGATCTTCTAAATATGTATAGGGAACACAATTTATAAATTGTATGTTTGAGGTTATCTATCATTATTAAAGTACATTTTATTTTTATTTTTAAAAAAAGGTTTTTTATTATTAAAAGAAAAGGTCTATTAATTGAATATATTTATCACACGAGACTTAATATATGAGATGTTACATAAGAGTAGAAAAGTGTACAATTTAAATTTGATCGTATATATATGGTGATATGATAACACATCACCTTCTTAAATATAAAATACTCAATGATATGGTGATATGATAACACATCACCTTCTTAAATATAAAATACTCAATGCATAAGCACATTTATTTTATAGTGTATTTCAAAATCTAATTTAAAATCAATTCAAAATGTGACGTCTCTTCCATTTAAACATGTATTTTAATTATCTAATATTAATAACACATCACCTTCTTAAATATAAAATACTCAATGCATAAGCACATTTATTTTATAGTGTATTTCAAAATCTAATTTAAAATCAATTCAAAATGTGACGTCTCTTCCATTTAAACATGTATTTTAACTATCTAATATTAAAACAATTTAAATTATGACTTCCCTTCTACTTAAACATGTCAAATGAAATATTTGGCTTTCTTTTAAATTAACATTGTTTGTATATTAATTGATATTTATAGAACATAATTATTAAATGACAAAATTAGGGTGAATGATTATTGATACCTCTTCTTTATAATATATATCAAATTTAAAATAAATATTATAATATTAAAATTTCTATAAATTATTATTATTTTTATGCTCCAAAATTTATTGTTTAAATTAATTTATATGTTATTATAATTACAAAAATGTAATATAATTTGTTAACAAAATGTGTTCTAAGATTTGTCGTTTAGATTAATTTATATACTATTGGAGTTATAAAAATGTAATATAATTTATTAACAAAATGTTGATTATATAAAATTAATTTAAAACAATAGTTTAACAAAATTTAAATAATTTTAAATAAATAAAATTAATAATTATTATCTATCATATTTTATAAAATTATAATTATAAAAATATAATTCAACTTTTAATTTATTATATTTAAAAGATTAAATTAACATTTTTATATTATTTTTTCTACCATAATTATATAGATATATAAAAATTAAATTTTTATTTTTATTTTTTATTATATTTTAAAGAATTTACTCTTCCATATTATTTTAAGGAAAGGGAGTTATAAAAATTATTATATCTCTATATTGGTATTTTTATTTTTCCTAGTGGGGAAAGTCTTATATTATATTCTTTTTATAACAAAATTATATGGTTTTAAGGGTTACGGATGCGACTATGAAAAATAGTTAATTTTTTATATATATAATAACGATTTGAAATCTCAAACTTCAACATCCATGATACTTATATTATATTTATATAAGGTTGTGAATTTAAATAAAATATAATTATAAAATATAGAATTAACTCATTAGTTATATAGTGAAGTTTGTTTCTATAAATTTGAATAGATACAATTTGAAGAGGAAAATATAATATCAAGAATTGAAATAAATAGGTTGTAAAATTAAAATTTAAGATTTTGCATTTTAATTAATGGTTATGTTTGTTCATTCAATCATATAAGTTGAAGTAAAATGAGACGAGTGTAAAAGATTACAATAATGATTTTTATAGACTCAATGTTTGAGCATATCATGTTAAAGATGACATCGAGAAGATCTCAAAGTATGTGAATAAATTTTGTATTTCCATTAAAGATGAGTTTGAAATTATTTGGTTGTGATTTTTTGAAAAAAATCTTTTAATTCATGATGAAACATGAAGAGAAGTTACCCTAAAGACAATAAAGCACAATGAGAGGAAAGGGGATGGTATTGAATGAAATAGAAAATGTAAATAGTGGTAGAGGATACTGTGTGAAATAAGGAGAAGATAACACTTCTCAAAGTAAAAATAATATGTAAAGAGGCAAATGATATCGTATAAGACTAGAGCATCTTATGGATAAGGTAGAGGTAGAGAACTCATGGGTACTTGCCTTAGATGTGGTGGAATGAGGCATATAGTATTTGAGTGCCCATATAAGTATACTAACAAAAATGGTAAAAATGATGTGAATGTTCATATTATAATGTGGATGGAGAGAGTGTTGTATCATTTAATCATAAAATTTAGGTAAATTACAAAGAAACTTTCATGATGAAGAGTGTTGTGAACTAGCAAAAGAGGAGAACCTTCTCCATATAGGAAGAATGTTTTTAGAACCATTTTAAAGTCTCTAGAGAAGTGCTAAAAAGTTATAGTTCATATTGATAGCACTAATAATATTTTTCTAGGAAGACGATAGATAATATTTTTTTGAAGAGGATTGTTCATCCAAATCCATATAATACATCTTGGTTGTTGAAGGGACATCATATTTTTTGAATGAAAAATGTTTATTAATATTTCATATTTGACATAAAAGGATGAAGTGATGTGTGACATAATACCCGTGGATGTATACCAAAAGTTACTTGGAAGGTCATAAATGTTTGATAGAAAAACACATCATGATTGTTGCATATATACATATAAATTGGTAAAGGATGGTATGTCGTACACTTTGAATCCTTTCAAGAATAAGATTGAAGAAGTCGAAAATAGTGTAATAATTATGTTGGCTTCGGTACAAAAATTATTAAAAGTGAAGAAGGATAAGGCATGTTATCCTTTCATTCCAAAACCTAAGTAAGTTGGGAAAGAAGGAAAAGAGGAAGCACTTATGGAAGTGAAAGACTAGTTGGATGAGTTTGTAGAGATCATTCATAATTATCTACTAAATGGGTTACCACCAATGAGGAGTATTGGTCATCACATGGATTTAATTCTATGATATTTTTTTTATAAATAAGTAGGATATATGTTAATGCTTAAGGAGAAGCTAGAGGTGCAATGGAAATTAAATAATTTCTTAGATAAAAGTGCATAGTTTTAGTAGTGATGACACAAAAGAAAGGTGGAGAGTGGAGGATGTGAAATAATTCTATAACCATCAATAAGATTATTACCAAGTAAAAATTTCCATTTATGTACATGGACAAATTGAATGATAATTATAGTGGAGTGAAATAAGTGAAAAGTATTATCTTGACGAGTGGATATCATCAAATCCATGACAAGAAAGATTACAAGTGAAAGACTACATTAAAAATATAGAAGAGATTATAGGAGTGATTAGACATGTCATTTGGGATAACTAATGCACCAAGTAAATTCAAGAGGCTCATGATTAAAGAGATTTAACCTTTTCATGACAATTTTTTCATTATGTAATTAGGATAAAGAACACTTGAAGCACATGAGATAAGTGTTACAATTATAATAAGAAGAGAAGTTACGAGTCAATATGAATAAATGTATTTTCATGACTGAGGAGTTGGTATGATCAAGTTTTTTGATGTCCTAAGAAGCATTTAATAAAGATCTAAATAAGGTCTATCATTGAGTGGTCATCATCTAGAAGTATGTTTAAAGCACACAACTTTCATGGACTGACATATTTATGAAATAAGTTCATTTTCAACTTCAATGGGGCATGCATGACCATCACAAAAGTGATGGAAGATGATAGATTATAGTTTATTTAGATATAAAGAGAAGAAAATAAATTCCATTTTTTTAATAGGATGATAGTTGAACAAACAGTGTTGGCATTACCTAATGTCAACAAACTATTTCATGTTGATTATGATAGAAGTGGCAAAAAATAGGATTTTTATTGAGTGAAGAAGGTATGGCTATTAATTATTTCAGTGATAAATTGATTCATGCAAAGATAAATTATTCAATTTATGATCATAAGTTATATGCCACAGTGCAAGCACTCAACAAGTGTTGGCAATACTTATTACCCAATTATGTTTTATTGTATGAAAGTCATACAAACTAAAATTCATCTATAGTTTACGTAAGTTAGACTAAATACATATTAAATGGGTTGAGTTTCTAAAAATTTAATCATTCATGTTGAATAATGGAAGTGGAAAATCTAATGAAGTTGTAGATACCCTATTTAGAATGTGTCTCTTGTTAAATGATATGCAAGTGAAAGTCAAGAGATTTGATTCAATGAGGAATGTGTAAAAAAAATATGATTATCTCAAGGATACACAGAAAGCATGCACCGAACCATTGAGTGTGGATAAAACACCATGGTTATACAATTTCATTCATGAAGGATTATTTTTCATACAAAAAAACTGTATACCTAGAGGTTTTATGCATGAGAATTTGATCGAGGAAAAAAATAATGGAGGAGTCGCATGGCATTTGGTAATGGAAAAAATATACAGTGGGATGAGAGTTAATTTTAGCCCGAGAATGGTGTGGATGTGCACAACGACTTTCAGAATTGTAGAATTTTCAAGTTAGAAAAATGAATAAGTCAACCACTTCCTATCCAAAAGAGACCATGGGAGCATATAAGTATGGAATTTATTTTAGAATTGCCTAAAATGTAGAAAATCTATGATTTTATTTTTGTGATTGTTGACAAATTATCCAAAATGGCTCATTTTAAGCACACAATAGATATAATGATCATACACGTTTATGACTAACTTCCTTTCCAAGGAAGTTACGAGATTAGATGGATTTCCTAGTAGCATAATTGCTAGCATATAGATACAAAATTTGTTAGACATATCTAGAGGGTATTTTAGAAGAATTTGAAGTGTAAACACCTTAATTTGGTCAAGAATCTACAAATACTATGTCTTTTGTTAATTTTTCATATGAAAGTCTTATTGATGAATACAATCCTTGTTCACATGGTCATTTTGAGTCTTTTGATCTTTCTTATGTCGAAGGGTCAATCTATTATTGTATAAGAGCATGTACTAAACCAAAAATTAATAACGAAAAATCAATCGATTATTATATAAAAACATATACTAAACCATAAACATACCACTATTTTCACGATACTTCAAGCAACACATCAAGTTTTTATAATTTGTACCTAACATTATAACCCAAAGTACAAATATACATCCTTATTGTACTATCCCACTTTGTATTACCTTAGTGCAAAATTTTAGTAACTAGTAACTCATTACATTCATGAGGGAGTTTTGATGGTAACATGCATTACAATTTGCATCATTAACCACTTCACAGGAAATTATAATGACAAGTCGAATTGCTTTTATCAAAAAGCACACCACTTTTTAGTATTTCTGTTTGTAAAAAGTGTTATAAAAGATAATGGTTGTTTTCACATCCACCGCCGACCCTCACTTCATTCAATGAACTTGGGCAAACGTCAACGTGTATCTATCAAAACATGAAATGACTTCGATCGATATCAACCGCAGAAATGAACCAGAATCGCACTTGCATGTGACATCATAAGCGAAATTCGACTGACATCAGTCATCTGACATCACTAACGTTGGGTTTAATATTACCCTACAGGAATGTCATTTATAGTAAAGCAATTTTAATTTTTTTTTGGCTGGCTATTTATAGTCCTATAGAGCCTTGTCCGGAGAGTATGTGTTTTTCGGCGCGGTCAGCCGAAACAAAAACGATGTCCGCTTTTAGAAACCGGGCTGGTTTTGTATTTAATTGTTGGGTTTAGAATGAGAGAATGCATGGATACATTCTTCTTGTCCAATCTCTCTCACTTAACCCCCAATCTGATTTACTTGCATATGAAGCTTGAAATGGTAGTACTGGTGAATAGGGTTAGGTGGAGAGAGTTGATACTCAGCTTTGCAGAAGGAATGGGATGTGTAGGAAAGAATCCAAACATTTTTCTGTTAATAACAGGGTTTGGGTTCATGCAAATTTTTGCAGGATTGAGCCACATATGGCCAGACATTGCCATGGATTTGGGTTTAAATTTCTGGATGTTTGCATTGCAGTGGAGCGAAAAAATTTGGAGGCAACCCTGAGTGGCATACGCTTGGAGGGGTTGAATTTATGTGGGTATTTATTTGAGAAATTGAGGTGTTATCAATGCATATGAGAGGTCTACTCGTTTGATGTCAAGATATATTGAGAATTTCGTATTGTTAGTAGTAGTTTTCCTAAATTTCTGAGCAGCATAAAATTTAAAAAAAACTATTTTCTGTGTAATATTCAAGCGTCACTTTTCACTGATCAATCGTGTTCAGATTTAAAGAGCATGTCACTGCTAATGCCTGGCTGTAAACTCTTTTCTCAGTAAATATTTCTGGAATAATGTTTTTTTAGCTGAAATTATCCCTGAAGAACTCTCTTTTGAGTTTTTAAGAAAGAAAATTTCACCGGAAAGCACACTGAGTTAATTACGTATTATTATTGAAAAAATCATAATTAAAATGTGGATAAGATACCTGGGTCCTTATCACAGGAGTTCAACCAGTATTGATAAATTGATAAGGGTCACACTTTTTAGATTGATTGATTTCTGAGTTTAATCAGTACTAGATAAATTGGTAGGATCCACATTTTTCAATTAATCGATTTCTGAGTTTAACCAGTATTATAAATTGATGGAATCCACACTTTCCATGAATCTGAATTTTATGAAAAAATATTATATATTAAAAAAATTATCAATAGTGAATGGTGAATATGTTTATTCTTAATTGATGGTTTGTTATCTGCATTTTCATATTTTAATTTGATATTATAAATCAAATAAAAGATATTTTAAATATGTATAGGGAATATAATTTATAAATTGTATGTTTGAAGTTATCTATCTTATTCAAGTACATTTTATTTTTATTTTTTAAAAGGAGTTTTTTATTATTAAGAGAAAAGGTTTATTAGTTGAGTAGATTCAACATATGAGACATAATATATGAGATGGTACATAAGAGTAAAAGAGTGTACAATTTAAATGTGATTGTATAGTTTTGACCAAATAATAATATATGTATCTGGTGATATAATAACACATCACTCTCTTAAATATAAAATACTCAATACATAGGCACATTTATTAGTCTGTGCCCTTGACTAAATAATAATATATGTATATAGTGATATTACAACATATCACTCTCTTAAATATAAAATACTTAATGCATAAGCACATTTATTAGTCCAAAGTTTAACACCCAATTTTAAAGAATATTCTATACATGTTTTTATGGATTATTCTATTTACATTAATGAAATTATATAATTAAAAGACAAGTGTATATACATACCCATAATTTTATATATATATATATATATTAAATTAATTTTCATTTTTTTTAAAAATTAATAAAATTAAAAGGAAGTATTTTTTTTGGAGTAATCTAGCCCAACTTGCTTTGATAATGATTGGGCTTTCAATTGGCAGTAAAAAATTTTGAGAATATATTTTTTTTTCGGAATTGCCATTAGCATATGCAATGCAATTAGTAAGGTTTGGGAAGACTATTTTTATTTTAACAGGAATCAAAACAAGTCATGGCAGTCGATCCTCAATGTATCAAGAAAGTTGCAGTCTGTACATGCATATCTGAAAATGTTCTGAGATGGGCAGATTATTGATCAAATATTCCCATCCCACTTCACATGGCCTCTCGCCCCTGACGTCATCAAACATTACATGCAAAAAAAAATTCAGCGCTACATCGTAAATGAAATTCCAACTTAATTTTGAAGCACTCAGTGCAATTTTTTTTGGTAAGTTGAACCTATATTCGTGACAAGAAAACTCTATTTTTTTAATTATATGTTTGATAAATTCATGTTTTCGGAAAAAAAAAAAAAAAAAAAAAATCTTTCTTATTATTATTTTTTTAAATTAACAATTATTAAATATTTAAGATATGATAAAAATAAGATTATGTATGAATAATTTTTTTATAAAATTTTTATTTAAAAATGATATTAAAATTTTAGAAAAAATTATTTGTCATTATTTAATAATTATATTACAAAATTTAAATTTAAATTTATATTAAATTAATAATGTATTGTTTTTAATTCTCATATTTTAAGATAAAAAATAATTTGATTATAAAATATTAAAAATAATATAAATATTTATATATTATTTTATATTCAATGGACCAATCACTATATGTAGCTTTTATTTTTTATTATAATAAATAAATTACATTTTTTATCTATTACACTACTAACATATTAATATATGTATTAATTTATTTGATGTTAAAAATATTTATATTGTTATTATAACAATTTATAATTTAATTACTTTTATTTCAACATTATTAAATTTTATTATAGAATAATTATGACCATTTAATATTATTTTTAATTATTTTCAAAGATTAAAATAATATGCAAATTTTATGTATTCATATCCATCACAAACATTGCCCTTTTATAATATGCAGCCTTTTTTTTATTGATTTACAACTTTACTTCCTAAGTACCTCAAATTAATTCAGCATATATTACATTACAATTTTGATTGCAATTAATCTACTATAGGCAAGGACTAGTAGCTACGACCCTAGTTTTATAGTATATTTCAAATATCTAATTTTAAATCAATTCAAAATGTAACTTCTCTTCTATTTAAATGTGTATTTTAAATATCTAATTTTAAATCAATTTAAATTATGACTTCTCTTCTACTTAAACATGTCAAATGAAAGATTTGACTTTCTTTTAAATTAAAATTGTTTGTATATTAATTAATATTTATAGAACATAATAATTAAATGACAAAATTAGGTTGAATGATTATTGATACCTTTTCTTTATAATATATATCAAATCTTTTTTATAATATATACCAAATTTAAAATAAATATTATGATATTAAAATTTTGAAAAATTATTATTATTTTTATGTTCAAAAATTTATTGTTTAAATTAATTTATATGTTATTATAGTTATAAAAATGCAATATAATTTGTTAAAAAAAGTATTCTAAAATTTATTGTTTAGATTGATTTATATGCTATTGCAATTATAAAAATATAATATAATTTATTAACAAGATGTTGATTATATGAAATTAATTTCAAAAGATACTCTAACAAAATTTAAATAGTTTTAAGTAAATAAAATTAATAATTATTATCTACCATCTTTTATTAAATTTTATTTTTTAAAATATAATTAAAATTTTAATTTATTATATTTAAAATATTAAATTAACATTTTTATATTATTTTAATCTACCATTATTATAGTTATATATATATGTGTGTTGAATATTTTAAAGAATTTACTATTTCTTATTATTTTAAGGAAACGGAGTTATAAAAATTATTATATCTCTATATTGGTATTTGTATTTTTCCTACATAGTAGGTAAAGTCTTAGATTCTATTCTTTCTATAATAAAATTATATGGTTTTAAGAGTTAAGGATGCGACTATGATAAATAGTTAATTTTTTAATATATAATAACGATTGATATCTCAAACTTCAACATTCATGATACTTATATTATATTTATATAAGGTTGTGAATTTAAAGAAAATATAATTATAAAATATAGAATTAACTCATTAGCTATTTGGTGAAGTTTGTCTCTATAAAGTTGAATAGATATAATTTGAAGAGGAAAATATAATATTAAGAATTGAAATAGATATGTCATAAAATTGAAAATTATGATTTTGCATTCTAATTAATAGTTAAGTATGTTCATGTAATCATATAAGTTGAGGTAAAATGAGATGAGTGTAAGAGATTACAATAATGATTTTTATAGATTGATTATTTGAGCAAATTATGTTAAAGATGATATTAAAAAGATCTCAAAGTATGTGAATAGATTGTGTATTTCAATTAAAGATGAGTTTGAGATTATTTGGTTTTGATTATTTGAAAAAGCCTTTTAGTGCATGATGAAACATGAATAGAAGTTACCCTAAAGACAATAAGGCACAATGAGAGGAAAAGGGATGGTATTGCATGAAATAATAAATGTAAATAGTGGTAGAGGATATTGTGTGAAAGAAGGAGAAGCTAACACTTCTCAAAGTAAAAATAATATGCAAAGAGGTAAATGATATCTTACAAGAGTAGGGGATCTTATGGATAAGGTAGAGGTAGAGAACTCATGGGTACATGTCTTATATGTGGTGGAATGAGGCATATAGCATTTGAGTTCCCATATAAGTATACTAACTAAAATGGGAGAAATTATGTGAATGTACATATTATAATGTGGATGGAGAGAGTGTCATATCATTCAATCACAAAAGGTAGATAAAATACAGAGAAACTTTCACGCTGAAGAGGATCGTTGAAACTAGCTAAAGAGGATAACCTTCTCCATATAGGAAGAATATTTTTAGAACCATTTTCAAGTCTCTATACAAGTGCTAAAATGTTATAGTTCATATTGATTACACTAATAATATTTTTTGAATAAGATGATAGATAATATTTTTTGAAGAGGATTGTGCATCCAAATCCCTATAATATATCTTGGTTGCTGAAAGGACATCACATTTTTTGAATGAAAAAAGTTTAGTAAGATTTCATATTTGACATATAAGGATGAAGTGATGTGTGACATAATGCTCGTGGGTGTATACCAAGAGTTAATTGGAAGGTCGTAAATGTTTGATAGAAAAACACATCATGATTGTTACACAGATACATATAGATTGGTAAAGGATGGTATGACATACATTTTGAATCCTTTTGAGGATAAGATTGAGGAAGTGGAAAATAGTGTAAGAATTATGTTGGCTTCGGTAAATAAATTATTAAAAGAAGTGAAGAAGGATAAGGCATGCTATCCTTTCATTCCGAAACTTGAGTAAGTTGGGAAAGAAGGAAAAGAGGAAGCACTTATTGAAGTGAAAGAGTGGTTGGATGAGTTTGTAGAGATCATTCATAATGATCTACCAGGTGGGTTACCACCCATGAGGAGTATTGGTCATCACATGGATCTAATTTTATGATATAGTTTTTTGAGAAAAGTAGGATATATGTTAATGACTAAGGAGAAGCTAGAAGTGTAACAAAAATTAAATGTTCTTAGATAAAAAGTTTTTGTGAATTTAAGCTTATATTTTGAGAAAGGAAGAAGAAGAAACTAAATACAGGTATGGTTGAAGAACTTGTTTGATTGTGTATGCATTGAATTAGATGATTGTGAAGAAATTATCTTTGGCTCAAGAGAATGACCTGAAAATAAGATAACACTAAAGCTAATTTATTTGTTAGATAAATAGTTGGGTGGATTGCCTTGTGTTAGCTAGATTTCAGAAGTAAGAGCTTCTTCAGGGGCTATCAATCCACATGTTTTAAATAATTAAATTTATAAATAGAGTGATAAAGTACTTACATAATTAATCAAAAGGTATTGAAATTGAATACAAAAAATGCTTGCTAAAAAAAAAGCCAAAATGACTATTGTAGTAATAGGTGGGTCAATATAAATGCTAAACATTTCAGAACTATTTCAAAAAATCAAGCAAGGTTCTGTGAACAGGTAGGGACACATAAAATTAGATTTGGTTGGGGGTAAGAGGGTGAAAATAACTTGTTATTATTTCCTTCCATAGTGATCACCAGCAGTTGATATGACCGTTGGTGGTTAAGGTGGCTATCAGTGGTCAAGGTGACCATCAACGGTTGGACAGACCATTGGTGGTTACTATGTATTGGCTTGGTTGATAAATAGACTGATTAACGTGATCATAAAATTGGATTCCAAGAGATGGGTTGGTGCTAGGTTAATTGAAAAATGGAAATAAAGTAAATAAATGATGGAAAATAAGTACTTATCTTATCAGAGGTTGGTTTGGTGAATGGTTGAGGTAGAGAGGTGGCGATAAGTTGGCTCTTTGATGTGATCTCTAGATTACTAGATGAAGTGACCTACAAATAAACTCTATATGCAGAAGCTCTTAGAATTCTTAATGATAGTTGCAAATGGATTTCACCTCCTACTCTCTTCTTATAGGCAAAGAAGGAAAGGTATAACAAAATGTTAATTGGGCTTTCCAATTATAACTCATGTATATAATGGCTCACATGTAAATTTAGATGATTTAATTTTAGAAAAGTAAGGTTAAGTGGTTTGTATGTTAGTGCTTGGGACGGTGGACTCTAACCGTCATCAGTTAAGGTGACCATCGATGGTTGAGGGTCTGGGTAAAAAGGTGGTTAAATAGTGAGCTTAATCAGTTGGTCAACTGACCTAGGCTAGATGGGTTAGGATGAGTTAGGGGTCAAGTAGGTTAAGGTGGGGCCCAAAGGGGTCATGAGGTGATTCAATGGAATTGCAACATTCAAAACCATTGTGTACTAATTTTTGATGTTTATAGTTTGCACCTTTTTGTTATGTAGTTTTTATCAACAAGCTACAAAACAAAAATTGATTGTTGGTCGAAGGTCTGGTTACCCCAAGTATGGGAGGAGGTGCTCCCCCTCAAACCAAAATTTGAGGAGGTGAAATAGAATGAGGTGTGGGTTTGATAAGGTGGTAAGTGCACTGATGAATGTGGATGTCATGAAGGTGGGTGATGGGTTGGGAACTTAAGTAGAAGTAAGAGTAAAAAGTGTGATAAAAATTATGATAGCCAAGATCACGTATTGACTAGGTTGCCCTAGCTAGTAAAAATTAAGGTTGGTGCTTAGAAGGCTAAGTGACAAGTAGACCAAATGACCGTATTTAGGCATGGTAGTTGTGAACAGTCATAAACACAAGTCTCTTAGGAAATGTTAGTGTATTAGTGGGTATCCAAGGTAGGAAGTGCTCCCGATGAAAATGCAAACTAGTCAGGTGAAGTCATGGGTATCTGAGGTAGGAAGTGCTCTTGAGAAGACATAAGTGGTTAGGTGAAGTCACAGGTATCCAAGGTAAGAAGTGATATCGAGAAGACACAAGTGGGTTAGATATGCACTAGGTGGTGTTAGCTCAAAAAGTGGTCAACATGGCAATGTTATCATTGCATTCAAAGGACCAAGCAAAAGTTATTTCAAAACATACATCAGCTAGGCCAAAATAGACCAATGGCAAGTTGATGAGGTGGTCCATGTGAGTGGAGAAGGTAGTCTCTATGGGTGGGTGTGTTGATTTAGGTCTGCTCTAAAAATTTTTCACAATGGAAGAGCAAAAAAGGTGAGCAACTTTATCATCAATCGTCAGGTCCTCAAGGGCGACCATCAATGATTACCGTGATCATCAATGGTCAGGGTGTAAATCCTAAAAGGCTGTGGGTCAAAAATAAAAAAGTGATTCATTTCACTCATTTGTCTTTTATGATTTATTGAGATCTAGTTTTTTATGTATTAGGTGAATAATATTGCTGACAAAGATGGCTAATCAGTTGACCAATTACTAAGGTGGTTGAGTAGATCGAGGGGACCAGTGAGGATGTAAGGAGCATGTGGATGCAGATGAAGACATGTAGGGGGTCCATGGATTCCTCTTTGATAATGGTTAAGGAATGAGGTATGGAATGATATTCAAGTTGGTAGATTAGTTTATCAATTTTGTAGTTGCATTTGTTTGATCAGTTGTTTGGTTGGGTTGGGTTTTAGGATTGTGTTACCCTAGGTAGGGTTTTGTATGATTTGGGTAATTGTAGTGTGTAATTATTGAAATTAGAAGGTGGGGTAGGTCAACGAGGGTGGGTTAAGGTTTTAGGTAAGAAATGTGTAGGGATGGGAGGGGTTTCAATTGATGTTAGGGCATGGCTAGGGTTTAGATGTTTCATTCATGAAACACCCATAATGACTGTCGATGGTCAAGTTTGATCATTAACAATTGACATCTGTAAGGAAATGGATGTCCAACCATAGATGGTCACCATAATCGTCAGTGGTCACCTAGGTTAGAAAATGGTTTTTGATTTTGTTTAAAGCATTTAAGGTATTTTAGGTGTTATTTGGTGGGTATAGCCTGACCTTGTAGGTTAGAGGGTGGATTTGGTGGGTAGGTACAAATTATAAAGGTGATAGATAAGGTAGAGGGGTAATGTGGGTATTAGTTAAATGGGTAAAATGGGTAGAGAAATAGGTTATTGTGTGAAGCTTAAGGGTAACTAAGATAGTTGAAGAAGCTAAGTGTATGGTCAAAATAATATAGGTGACTAAGTATATGTTGTGATATCAAACATTGTAGACCTAGGAGTAAATATAGATGCATGACCGAGTGTTGTGTATCTTTGTAACAATTCACCAGTGGATGACCTCAGTTGATTAAGCAAAAATATATGATGTCCGTTTGGGAGTGATACGATACTACTAACACATGTCATATGATGTATCCATGATTGTGTTCCTCATTAAGAGATGGAATCTGACCATAAACATGTTACTTCTATCGACTGGTGACATGACTATCGTACTAGAGGATGTGCATAGGATTACATAGTTTCCCCTACGGGGTGATCCAATTTACCATATAGAGTGGGAGTAGTGTGATGAGATGTTGGAGCTGATGTATGGAGATGATCAAAATCATGTCAGATGGTACGTTGGGGGTTTTGGCTACTTTATGATCTATCAGAGGGTGAGGGATGAGAGGAGACTTATAACTATGATGATGATGATGGTTGTTTCATGCTTTGCCCTTCTTGACTCAAGCAGTGGGAGGTTATCATATTTGCTACTAGGGGTGTTGGTTAAGATGTTGTTGGGGCAAACAATATTTGGATGGGTACCGATATTACTTATGTAGATATATAGGGAGTTATGGGGTTTCACGGCCCATAGGAGATATGGCATCAATATTAGTCTAGTTTTATAGTGCTGAGCCTATGATCACATCCATATGCTGAAGCTAGTGGGGATGTCATGGTTGGGATATGCCTAGATAGAGTTCCTAGTCATTTTTATGTGATGAAGAGGTGACTTTACCAATTTAAGTGTAAGAAGAAGAGCCCACGATGTTGATTGGTTTAATGGTTCCTTAAATGTACTAGTGATTGGAGGCATTATTTGGAGACCATGTATTCAATTCTCAATGTGGGTTTGGTACAAGAGATAGACTTTCTCCTTACAGAGTTAGAGGTGGATTCTCAACCATAGGGATGGAGAGGTGAAACTCATCCAATTTGATAGGGTACAGAGGTAGTTTATCCTGGTTCATGGTATTCTAGGTGCATTCCCTAGATATAAGCATGAGGATGCAAAGATCCTACTACCAAAGCTACATCTAGTGAGGATAGTCCTTGACTATGAGGAGTTGCCTATGAGGTTATTGATTGATGATACAAGTTTTTTTGATGGGTACCCTACATGGTATCAAGATTTATACATGGAAATATACTTTGGTGGAGATGATGGTGGTAGGACACTGATGGATGTGGACCCAGTTGGGAGAGGAGGCTAGAGGGTATAAGTGCAAGGGGTTATCATGGATGGATAGGTAGGAGTGGTGCTATCCACTACACAAGCACATGTTGAAGCACTATAGGGTCAGGTGGTTACCTTACATTATCAGGTTACTAATATTACATGTGATAGGGACCAGGCTAGAGCTTCACTAACCTTGGTTACATAGGAGAGGGACTCTTTGAGGTAGAGAGGAGTAGGAGCTACAACATCTACAAGACCACCTGACACCATCCCCATGACATGACACCTAGATACAGTGGATGAGTTATGATATTATGATACTATAGTCTTTAGGTGGTGTTCTAATGAGCCTCGATGGGGTGAGTATAGAGCAAGTTTGGCAGTGATGCTAGTGTCACAACACCAGGGTAGTGGGATGCATCTGTAGGTGGATAGATAATTACTATAGGCGGATAAGCCCCAGGACCTAGTGGTACTCTAGGAGATAGTGGTGCCCTAGGGGCATAACTTTGATAAAGTTTGGATATATTATATGTTGTATATCATTTTTATTTCAGCCTGAAAACTGATACGATGAGATGTATATTTTGAGAGAGAGACATGTATATTTTTTGTATACATTATGATGTTAGACTCATGATTTATAGATAAATGATCTTTGTTTATTGCTCATTGTTCATGGTCTATGGTTTGCTTTGATGTTTTATGAGATGATGTGATGTTTATATTGATTATGCTCATGCTATGGATATTAGATACTGATTGAGACTCACCAAACTAGGCATGTGATGACTTTTATTTATGGTTATGTTTTTTGACATGCTAAATTTTAATGAGTATATTCTTCATTATTTAGATTTAGACATGTGGTGAAAATGTTTCTTGCTTTATTGTTCATGGATGCTTGACTTTGACATGATGATGAATATGCTAATGATATATGTTTTTCTAGACATGATGTAATGAGTATGCTTGTTGTTATTTTGTTTAAGGTAAAAACACATAAAGTGAGTTTGAATAATAACCCCATATGTGAGAATGAAGAAAATAATCAAGAGAGAAATGTCTTAGTGAATATATCAGCTAGTCATGATAGGATAGGAAGAGGGCATAATGCTTCTTCTTTCAAAAGGACTAAAAAAACTCAAGTTGGATTGGCTTAAGGAACATAAGCCCTTTGAATTATTTGCATTAGTGTTCGTTAGCTGGTTAAAAAGGTGTCTTGATCACTTAATGTCAAGTGAGCTTAAAATCCCTTACGTATAGTGTATAAAGGGGAGATGGATAAAAATGGAGCCTTCTTGTGAGACTAGTATGCCTCTTTTGTAGGTTTCTGAAGTGTCAATATAAACATGTCTATATCATACAAAGTGTAGAATGATCCATGTGGGAATTCTGATCATGAGAGCCAATTATGGCTTTCAAAATTATCATGTTTTTCTACTGCTTGATAATGGGTCTTTTGCCTTTTGTTTTTGTTGCTTGGGGGTTGGGGAGGTTGATTGATGTTGGAAACTTCCAAGAAATCACTTGTTTTGATAAATACTTTACCCAACCATCTTGCGAGGGAGTGGTATAAGACTATGTGATTTGTTTAATGCTTTTGATAGCACTCGTTCAAGGGAGAACTCCACCTTATGTCAATAAATTTCAAGTACATTTTCAATATCTATCCTTCAAGGGAGTAGTCTACAAATGCTTAAGAATGACCCATGATTGTTATTGGTTTGGATTTTGCTTTTTTGTTTTTCTTAATTTCTCCTGACATAGAATTGCTTATATAGGCTTAAGATTTAACCTTTATGAAGGAAAAACTAAAAGCACAAGAAGGTTGATTAGTTGTATAGGGGTATACGTGACAATGATCATGGGAATCCATCCTTGTGAAAAAGGGCAAAAAGTAGAATGAGAATCATGCCATGGATAGAGATATCATACCCATTATTCAACATTAGGCTATGATTATGATGGATATTCACATGATTCAATTTTAATCAATTTCCCCTAAAATATGGAGATGGACTGTAGTTTGAAATTAAGGGATGAGCTTAAGTTAAAACAAAAGGTGAACTTGATCTTTATTAACAAAATAACAGACATAAATGTGAAACATTGAGGGGCTCAGGTTTTAGGTTTCCCTCAAAGGGGGAAAATTGGTAAGCATCTAATCCATACTTGTGGGTTATGATATAGGGTGCAAGCCAATTGAAAGCAAACTTGCCCTGCTTACTTTTCTCCATATTGGTGACATGTTGATTTTCATTTAGGATGAGGTCTTTGATGTTTATTTATTTCATTCTAAGGTCTTTGTTATAGGCACATTTGATGCACTCTTGATAGAAATGAAAATGGGTGAGGGTGGCTAAATGAAGCTCATCAAGTAGCTTAAGTTAGGCTAATTGATGTTGACAATAATCATCTTCAAAAATGAGATCTTGAAAAGATATACAGAGAGATGGGATTTGGACTTCAAGAGGCAAGATGGCCTCAAATCTAAACACAATAGAGAATGGGGTATCACCCATAGGGGTTTGGATGCTAGTATGATATGCCCACAAGGTGAAGGGGATGTGCAAATGCTAATCCCAACCAGAAGCATTGACTATTTTAGTGAGCATGTTTTAAAGAGTTTTATTAGAGGCTTTTGCCTATCCATTCACTTGAGGGCTATAGGCCAAGAAGAAACTTAAATTAATTCCAAATGTGACACAAAAGCCCTATACTTATTTGTTCTTAAAATATTTACCATTATCGGTGATGATCTTATGAGGAATACCGAAGTGGTAGATGATGTGATGGTTGATAAAGTCTCTAATATTTTCTATTTTAGTTGAGATTAGAGGGATAGACTCTACCCATTTGGTAAAATATTCAGTTATAGTGATGATATAATGGTGTTACTATGAAAAATGGTGGTTAATCTTGCCAATGAGATCCAAGTCCCATTTTGAGAAGGGTCACAAATCAATAGAAATATGAAGACTATGGCTAGGTATGTGATGCATATTGGCATATTCTTGACACTTAACACACTTTTTCACATAATCAAAACAATCTTGGTTAAGGTTAGGCCAATAATATCCAAGGTGAAGGATGTATTTAGGTACAATAAGGACACTAAAGTGTCCCCCAAAAATTCTATCATGCATTTCCATGATAGTATGAGAGGTTTTGTGACCGTGTAGGAAACAAAAGAGGAGGCCATCAAAGCCATGTTTGTAAATAACTCCCCCCATAATGGTATAATGTGAGGTACTCTAGATAAACACTCTTTGAGCATTCCTAGAAAAGATAGAAAGAATTATGGAAAAATTAAGATAGTTGAAGTTTTGTTGATACCAAAGGTTATGTTGGGTATCCTCCACATTGAAGATGGTGGAAGAATCTGGTTTGACATAGGAAGGTTGGGTAAGTCTATAGATAATGATAAATGGCTTAGAGTTAGAAGGTGCAGATGAGATTTAAGAGGCTAGGGAAGCCATGGTTTCAATGAACTTGTTGGTAGATTGTGAGGTTGACTGGATGCATTATTGTTCAAATGATGTCAAGAGTTCCTCAACTAGTTGTTTGTACTATTACAAAACATCATTCCTACACTAGTAAGAGCCATTGATTTAAATGGCCACAAGTTGGAATTCATATAATATGTTGATCATTTTGACTCCCAAGGCTAATATGGTCTGAAGGCCTATCAGTAGGGATTTGTACTCAACCATATTGTTGGTACATTCAAAATATAGATTGAAATACAAAGGAAGAGGTTCATCATCAAAATAAATGAGGATGATGCTAGCTCCCCCACCACATTAACATTTTGATCTGTCAAAGAACATGTTGACTTGATAAGTGAAGTCTACTTGAGAGAGGGTTGCAATTGACTCATCAGGGAAATCAAGAGGAGGAGATTGGTTATTTGCTAATGGTGCTTTGACCAATTAGTCGGCAATGACTTGCCCTTTAATTTATTTTTGCTAAAAGAAATCAAGGTCAAACTCTATTAAGATCATGAGCCAATTGGCCATACATTTGTTTTGGTATGGCTTAGAGTGCATATACTTGAGTGGGTCAATATTAGTTATAACATAGGTTTTATGGTTAAGAAGGTAGTGGTGAATCTTGGTGGCCAAGAAGACTAAATCTAAGAAAAGTTTCTCATTATGGGTATACCGAGTCTCATACTCTACAAGTGTGCAAATGATGTAGTAGATGGCTTGCTATTTATGTTATTCATCCCAATGAGAAAGCATTGCCCCTAAGGAGTGGTCAGTGGTAGAATGTAAAGGTAGAAATATTGGTCATCCTTGGGAGGGGTGAGGATATGTGGAGACAAAAGGTACATTTTGAGTGAATCAAAGGCCTTTTGATAGTCATTGTTCTACTTAAATGATACATCTTTCTTTAGAAGGTGGTGGAAGGGGTGGCATTGGTATGAGAGTTGGAAGATAAAGTGATGAATGGATTGGAGCTTCCCTTGTAAACTGTGGAGTTTTTTGAGGTTAATTTGATGAAGCATTTTGGAGATGGATTTTATTTTGGCTGAATTGACTTATATTCCCTAAAGAGAAATAATAAATCCAAGGATATTTCCTGACAAGACCCAAAAAATGAATTTTTTTGGGTTAAGAAGGACATGGTAATGGATGAGGCACTCAAAGATAATATTGAGAACAACTAAATGATATTTTTGATATTTATATTTCCCAAGAAGGTCATCCACATAGTCTTCGACAATCTTGTGGATAAGGTCATGGAAGATATAGGTCATAACACATTGGTAGGTTACACAAGTGTTCTTTAGTCCAAAAGGCATGACCCTATAACATAAGGTTACCCATGGGTTGGTAAAGGTGATTTTGTGTTGATCTATGGGGGAAATTAAGATTTGATTATAACATGAGCATCTATCCATAAGAGATAACATCTCATGGCTGACTGTAAGATCAACTAGTTGGTCAATGCTTGGTAGAGGAAATCCATCTTTGAGGCAAGCAAGGTTGAGGTCACAAAAGTCCACACAAATAATTAGTCCCATTATGGCTTTGGTGATAGGTATGACATTTGAGACCCATTAGGGATAGTCAATGGGTTGAATAAAATTGATAAATAGGAGGTGTTGAAGCTCTTCTTTGATGATAAGGGCTACGTGAGGGTGCATGCATCAAAGTTTTTGATTGATAGGCTTATCATCATGGTTGGTGGCTATGTTATGGGAGGCAATGGTAGAGTCAATTAATGGCATATTGTTATAAGACCAAAAAAATGTTATGCTTTGATCTTAAAGGAAGGAGGGGAAGTCTCAAAGTTCCTAAACATTTAGTGATCGACCAATTTTGACAATATGGGGGTTGTCTACAGTGCCCAAGTTGATATCCATGGTGGATTCATTCAACATGGTTTAAGTCTTAGGAGGAAGGTAATTATGGATGGAAAAATCTTGTGCACCAAGATAGGTAAGAATAAAATCATCATCTTGGCACTGAATGGTATTAATGGTAGTAGAGTCATCTCTTATCATCTCAAGATGGGTCAAAGGGATGGTTATAGTTGCCACCTCCTTTTGATAAGTCAAGGGTTTGAGGTTGATCATATTGACAAAAAAAAGGCTAGGTGGGATGATGCCATCATCCTCATAGGCAGGTGTAGGAGAGGTTAGTGAGGAAGGGGTGTCTTCCTCAGTAATGGTGGTGGTAGGTGGTTTGGTTTTTTTTTTGGTGGGTAGAATGAAATCGAGGTTGTGTTTCTCATGAGGATTTTTGGTCTTAATGGAAATCAACTCATGTGGGCCTTATTCATATCATCTAAGACCAAATCCTTTCCAAGCACACTTGTGGAGGTATGTCTTGGTGAAACTCAACTTGTCTAGATAAGAGAAGCTATAGGTGAATGGTCGAGGTGAACAAGAGGTGGTAGAAGCACCAAGTGGTTTGTCAAGTCCCCCATAGATGAAATGGGTTTGATAGCATGAAGTTCCAAAAGGAATAATGGCTCTGATAATGGGGTCATATCTGAGTTGGTGGTCAAGTTTTCAATACTCTTGGGGAGTAGGGAAAGTGTTAAAGGTAAGGAGGTGATATTCCCCCAGTGAAAGATGTTGGAATGTGGATTCCAAGTGGTTTGAGGTGGGGATTTGATTAGAGTGGATGGATGATATTGGTGATGCCTCATTAGTATAAGAAGGTTCAACTTCCTCTTTCATGGTTGAGGGCTTGTCTTTGGATGATGAGGGTATGCTAGACGAAGGTAGGAGGACATCATTGGGTCAACAAGTCATGTTTCATAATGAAAAGGGACTTGGGTCAAATTTTATAGTGATAACCTATCCCTCATGCTCAAAGTTAAATAAATAATGAAGGGTAGAGGGGACACAACCTATGGAGTGGATCCAAGGCCATCTTAACAAAAAATTATATTGAAATTTGCCTTCCTCTATATATAATATTTTGGGGAGTGTGCAGGTTCCCAAATTGATATGAAGGACAATAGTCCCATCGAGCATGCCAGAATGTTTCAATGAATTTTAAATTATATTTCAAGAAAGGAAGAAGGAGAAATAAAATAAGGGTATGGTTGAAGAACCTATTTGATTGTGCATGTGTTGAATTAGATGATTGTTAAGAAATCCTCTTTGGCTTGGGAGGATGACCTACAAATAAGATAACACTAAAGAAAATTTATTTGTTATGTAGATAGTTGGGTGGATTTCTTAGTGCTAGCTAGATCCCAAAATCAAGAGCTTCCTTAGGGGATATCAATCCACATGTTTTAAACAATTAAGTTTATAAATAGAGTGATAAAGTAATTACATCAATAATTAAAAGATACTGAAATTAAATAGAAGAAATACTTGCTAAAGCAATAGGTCAAAAAACTAATTATAACAATACATGGGTCAATACCAATGCTAAATAGGTCAAGTCTATTTTATAAAATTAGGCAGGGGTCTGTGACATAAAAAATTGGATTTGGTTGGGGGTAAGAGGGTGAAAATAACTTGTTATTTCCTATCATAGTGACCATTAATGGTTGATGTGATCGTTGGTGGTTAAGGTGATCGTCGATGATCAAGGTGACCATCGGTGGTGAAGGTGATCATCAGTATTTGAGTCAATCATCGACGGTTACTATGTATTATCTTAGGTTGATAAATAGAATGATTGAAGAGATCATAAAGTTGGATTCTAAGAGATGGGTTGGTGCTGGGTTAATTAAAAAATGGAATTAAATTAAATGAATGCTAGGAAATAAGTAGTTATCTTGTTGAAGGTTTGTCTGGTGAATGGTTGAGTTGGAGAGGTGGCAACAAGTTGGCTCTCTAATGTGATGGCTAGAATATTGGATTAAGTGACCTAAAAAGAAACTCTATATGCATAAGCTCTTAAAATTCTTGATGATAGTTATAGATGGATTTCACTTCCTTCTCCACTCTTTTTATAGGCAAGGAAGGAGAGGTGAAACAAGACATTAACTAGGATTTCTAATTATAACTCATGCATGAAATAACTCACACGCATATTTATATGAGTTTATTTTATAAAATCAAGGTGAGTGGTTTGAGTGTTAGTGCTTGGGATGGTGGAACCTAAATACTGATGGTCAACATGACTATCGGTGATCATCATGATCATCAACGATCGAGGGCCAAGGTAAAAAGGTGGTTAAAGAGTGGGCTTAGTCAGTTGGTCAACTAACCTAGGCTAGATGGGTTAGGTTGAGTTAGGGGTCAATAAGGTCAAGGTGGGGTCCCAAGGGGTCCTAAAGTGGTCTAAGGTACTTGTGACATTCATAAACATCATGTGCAAATTTTTGATGTCTACAAAAAGTACATAATTTTAGTAGTGTGGCACCAAAGAAAGGTGGAAAGTGGAGGATGTGAAATAATTATATAACCATCAATAAGATTATTATCAAGTACAAATTTCCATTCATGTAGATGGACAAATTGAATGATAATTATAGTGGAGTGAAATACGTGAATAATATTATCTTGAAGAGTGGATATCATCAAATCCATGACAAGAAAGATTATGAGTGAAAGACTAATTTAAAACTATATAAGAGATTATAGGAGTGATTAGAAATGTAATTTGGGATAACTAATGCACCATGTACATACAAGAGGCTCATGATTGAGGAGCTTTAACCTTTTCATGACAATTTTTTCATTATGTATTTAGATGATGTACTGATTTTAATTAGGCTAAGGGAATAAAACTTTAAGCACCTGAGATAAGTGTTGCAGTGATATAAGAAGAGAAGTTCCTAGTTAATATGAATAAATGTAGATTCATGATTGAGGAGTTGGTATGATCAGGTTTTTTGATGTCCTAAGAGTCATTTAATAAATATCTATAGAAGGTTTATCATTGAGTGGTCGTCACCTAGAAGCATGTTTAAAACACACAACTTTCATGGATTGGCATATTTATGAAATAAGGTCATTTTCAACTTCAATGGGGCATGCGTGACCATCAAAAAAGTGATGGAATATGATAGAATATAGTTTATTTAGATATAAAGAGAAGAGCATAGATTCCATTTTTTTAATAGGATGGTAGTTGAACAAACAATGTTGTCATTACCTAATTTCAACAAAATATTTCATGTTGATTATGATGGGAGTGGAAAAAAATAGGATTTTTATTGAGTGAAGAAGGTATGGATATTAATTATTTCAGTGATAAATTGATTCATGTAAAGCTAAAGTATTCAATTTATGATCATAAGTTATATGCCACAGTGCAAGCGCTCAATAAGTGTTGGCAATACATATTACCCAATTATTTTTTATTATATGCAAGTCATAAAAAACTACAATTCATCTATAGTTTAGATAATTTAGACTAAATACATATTAAATGGGTTGAGTTTCTAAAAAATTAATCATTCATGTTGAATAATGGAAGTGGAAAATCTAATAAAGTTGTAGATACCCTATTTAAAAGGTGTCTCTTGTTGAATGATATGCAAGTGAAAGTTATGAGATTTGATTCAACAAAGGATTTGTAAAAAAAATATGATTATCTTAAGGATACATAGAAAGCATGCACGAAACCATTGATTGTGGATAAACCACCATGGTTATATAATTTCATTCATAAAGGATTATTTTTCAAACAAAAAAATTGTATACCTAAAGGTTCGATGCATGAGAATTTGATCGAGGAAAAGAATATTGGAGGAGTCGCATGTTACTTGGTAATGGAAAAAATATATAGTGGGATAAGAGTTAATTTTGGCCTAAGAATAGTGTGAATTTGCAAACTACTTTCAGAAGTGTAGAATTTTCAAGTTAGAAAAATCAATAAATCAACCACTTCCTATCCAAAAGAGATCATGGGAGAATATAAGTATGGAATTTATTTTAAGATTGTTCACAAATTATACAAAATTGCTCATTTTAAGCACACAATAGATCTAATGATCATACACATATATGACTAACTTCCATTTCAAGGAAGTTATGAGATTGGATTGATTTCTTAGTAGCATAGTTGCTAGCATATAGATACAAAATTTGTTAGACATTTTTGGAAGGCATTTCAGAAGAATTGGAAGTGTAAACACCTTAATTTGGTCAAGAAATAATAAGTATTATATATTTTGTTGATTTTTCACATGAAGGTCTTACTGATGAATACAATCTTTGTTCGTACGGTCATTTTGAATATTTTAATCTTTCTTATGTCCAAAGGTCAATCTATTATTATGTAAGAGCATGTACTAAACCAACAATTAATAACAAAGGGTCAATCTATTATTGTGTAAGAGCATGTATTAAATGATAAGCATGCCACTATTTTTATGATACTTCGAGAAACACATCAAGTTCCTATAATTTATAACCTGACATTATAACCTAGATTACATGTATACATCCTTATCATACTATCCCACTTTATATTTACCATAGTGCAAAAATTGGGTAACTCATGAGAATGATGGGTGAGTTTTGATGGTAAACATGCATTGCACCATTAACCACTTCAAAGGAAATGGCAATGACAAGTCAAGTTACTTTTATCAAAAGGCACACTCCTTTTTAGTATTTCCATTTTCAAAAAGAGTTATGAAAGATAAATGCTTGTTTTCATATTTGACACCCAGTTTCACTCCATTCAAATAGGAGTGGCAAAAAATAGGATTTTTATTGAGTGAAGAAGGTATGCCTATTAATTATTTTAGTGTTGAATTGATTCATGCAAAGATAAAGCATACAATGAAAGGAGTTATTTCAGTGATGAATTGTTGGGCTTAGAATGAGAGAATGCATGGTTACATTCTTCTTGTCCAATATCTCTTACTTATCCATCTTGGTGGTAATAGTGAATAGGGTTAGGTGGAGAGAGTTGATACTCAGATTTGCAGAAGGAATGGGATGTGTATGAAATAATCCACATATTTATCTATAATTAACAGGGTTTGGGTTCATTCAAAAATTTTAGGGGTAATTTTGAGTGACATTGGATGTTTTAATTGATCCCTAAGTTTTACTATTATTAATAAATTGATGGGGTCCACACTCTTTAAATTAATTATTTTCTGAGTTTAACCAATATTTATAAATTAATGGGGTCCACACTGCCTAGATTAATTGATATCTAAATTTAATCAGTACTATTAAATTGATGGGATCTATATTCTACAGGAATCTAAAAATTCATATAAAAAAATATTAAATATTAAAAACATTATGAGCATTTAATAAGCTTACTCTTAATTAATGATTTATCACTTGTATTTTCATATTTTAATTTGATACTATAGATTAAAAAAAAAAAAAAAAACTCTAAATATGTATAAGGAACGTAATTTATAAATTGTATATTTGAAGTTATCTATGACCATTCAAGCACATTTTATTTTTATTTTTTAAAAAGATTTTTTTATTATTAAGAGAAAGGGTCTATTAGTTTAACATATCCAATACATGAGAACTAAAGATGATACATAAGAACAAAAGAGTGTACAATACAATACTAAAAAAAAAGTAAAGAAAAAAGCAAAAAAGGGTACAATTTAGATGTGATTGTACAACTTATATATATATATATATATATGTATATATATATATGTATATATATATGTATATATATATATATATATATATATATATATATATGTATGTATATATATATATATATATGTATATATATGTATATATGTATGTATATGTATGTATATGTATATGTATGTATATGTATATGTATGTATATGTATATGTACATGTATGTATATGTACATGTATGTATATGTACATGTATGTATATGTACATGTATGTATATATACATGTATATATACATGTATATATACATGTATATATACATGTACATATACATATACATATACATATACATATACATATACATATACATATACATATACATATACATATACATATACATATACATATACATATACATATATATATATATATATATATATATATATATATATATATATATATATGATGATGATGATGATGATGATATGATAACACATCACCCTCTTAAATATAAAATATTCAAGACCTAATATATGAAATAGAACATAAGAACAAAAGAGTGTACCATTTACATGTGATTATTAATATAATTTATAATATATATCAAATTTAAGATAAATATTATAAAATTAAGGTTTCTAAAAATTATTATTATTTTTGTGCTCTAAAATTTATAGTTTAGATTAATTTATATGTTATTGTAGGTATAAAAATGTAACATAATTTATTAATAAAATGTGTTTTAGGATTTGTTCATTAGATTAATTTATATGTTATTATAGTTATAAAAATATAATATAGTTTATTAATAAAATATTGGTTATTTAAAATCAATAAAAAAATGGTCTAATAAAATTTAAATAATTTTAAGTAAATAAAAATAATAATTACTATCTACAATATTTTATAAAATTATAATTTTAAAAATTTAATTTATTATATTTAAAAGATTAAAATAACATCAACATAGTTATATTATATTTATATAAGGTTTTAAATTTAAATAAAATATAATTATAAAACATAGAATTAATTCACATTAGTTATATGGTGAAGTTTGTCTTTATAAAGTTGAATAGATATAATTTGAAGAGGAAAAGATAATATTAGGAATTGAGATTGATAGGTTGTAAAAATGAAATTTAAGTTTTTGCTTTTTAATTAATAGTTAAGTTTTTTCATGAAATCATATAAGTTGAGACAAAATGAGATGAGTGTAAAGGATTAGAATAATGATTTTTATAGACTCACTATTTGAGCAAATCATGTTAAATATGACATTGAGAAGATTGTAAAGTATGTGAATAGATTATGCGTTTCCATTAAAGATGAGTTTGAGATTATTTGGTTGTGATTTTTGAAAAAGCCTTTTAGTGCATGATGAAATATGAAGAGAAGTTACCCTAAAGACAACAAGGCACAATGAGAGGAAAGGGGATGGTATTGCATGAAAGAGGAAATGTAAATAGTGGTAGAGGATATTGTGTGAAAGAAGGAGAAGATAACACTTCTCAAAGTAAAAATAATATAAAAAGAGGAAAATGATATCTTACAAGAGTGGGGGATCCTATGGATAAGGTAGAGGTATAGAATTCATGGGTACATGTCTAAGATGTGGTGGAATGAGGCATATAACATTTGAGTACCTAGATAAGAATGCTAACATAAATGGGAGAAATGATGTGAATATGCATTTTATAATGTGGATGGAGAGAGTGTCATATCATTCAATCACAAAAATTAGATGAATTACAAAGAAAATTTCATGACGAAGAGTGTTTTTTAAACTAGCTAAAGAGGATAACCTTTTACATATAGGAAGAATCTTTTTAGAACCATTTTCAAGTCTCTAAATAAGTGATAAAAAGTTATAGTTCATATTGATAGCACTAATAATATTTGTATAAAAAGATGATAGATAAGATTTGTTTTAAGAGGATTTTGAATCCAAATCCCTATAATATAACTTGGTTGTTGAAGGCACATCATATTTTATGAATGGAAAATGTTTAGTAAGATTTCATATTTGACATATAAGGATGAAGTGATGGGTGACATAATGCCCATGGATGTATACCAAGAGTTACTTGGAAGGTCATAAATGTTTGATATAAAAACACATCATGGTTTTTAGACAAATACATACGCATTGGTAAAGGATCGTAGGACATACACTTTGAATCCTTTCAAGGATAAGATTGAAGAAGTGGAAAATAGTGTCAGATTTATGCTAGCTTCAGTAAAGAAATGATTAAAAGAAGTGAAGAAGGATAAGGCATGTTATCCTTTCATTCCAAACACTGAGTATGTTGGGAAAGAAGGAAAAGAAGAAGAACTTATTGAAGTGAAAGAGTGGTTGGATGAGTTTGTGGAGATCATTCATAATGATCTACCAGATGGGTTACCACCCATGAGGAGTATCCGGTCATCTCATGGGTCTAATTCTATTATATAGTTTTTTGAAAAATGTAGGATATATGTTAATGCTTAAGGAGAATCCAGAGGTGCAAAGGAAATTCAATAATTTATTAGATAAATGTCCACAATTTTAGCAGTGATGACACCAAATAAAGGTGGAGAGTAGAGGATGTGAAATAATTCTATAACCATCAAAAATATTATTATCAAGTAAAAATTTCCATTTATGTACATGGACAAATTGATTGATAATTATAATGTAGAAAAATACTTGAATAATATTTTGTTAAAGAGTGGATATCATCAAATCCATGATAAGAAAGATTATGAATGCAAGACAACATTAAACATATAGAATAAATTATATGAGTGATTAGACATGTCATTTGGGATAAATAATGCACCAAGTACATTCAAGAGGATCATGATTGAAGTGATTTGACATTTTCATGAGATTTTTTTCATTTTATATTTAGATGATGTACTGATTTTAATTAGGATAAGTGAATAACACTTGAAGCACTTGAGATAAGTGTTGCAGTGATAGTACAAAGAGAAGTTGCTAGTTAATATGAATAAATGTAGCTTCATGACTAAGGAGTTGGCATGATCAGGGTTTTTGATGTCCTAAGAAGCATTTAATATGAATCTAAATAAGGTTTATAATTGAGTCACCATCACCTATGAGTATGTTGAAAGCACACAACTTTCATGGATTGGCATATTTATGAAATAAGTTCATTTTCAACTTCAATGGGGAATGCATGACCATCACAGAAGTGATGGAAGATGATATAATATAGTTTATTTAGATATAAAGAGAAGAGCATAAATTTCATTTATAAAATAGGAAGGTGATTGAACAAATAGTGTTGGCATTACCTAATTTCAACAAAGTATTTCATGTTGATTAGAATGGGAGTGGTAAAAAATAGGATTTTAATTGAGTGAAGAAGGTATGCCTATTAATTATTTTAGTGATAAATTTATTCATGCAAAGATAAAGTATTCAATTTATGATCATAATTTCTATGCCATAGTGTAAACACTCAATATGTGTTGGCAATACTTATTACCCAATTATTTTTTATTGTATGCAAGTCATAAAAAAATATTCATCTATAGTTTAGGTAAGTTAGACTAAATACATATTAAATGGGTTAAGTTTCTGAAAAGTTAATCATTCATGTTGAATAATGGAAGTGGAAAATCTAATGAAGTTGTAGACACCCCATTTAGAAGGTGTCTTTTGTTGAATAATATGCAAGTGAAACTTAAGATATTTGTTTAAATAAAGGGTTTGTAAACTAAATATGATTATTTTAATGATACATAGAAATCATGCACCGAATCACTAAGTGTGGATAAAACACCATGGTCATACAATTTCATGCATGAAGAATTATTTTTCAAATAAAAAAAATTGTATACACAAAGGTTCTATGCATGAGAATTTGATTGAGGAAAAGAATATTGGAGGAGTCACATGGCATTTGGTAATGGAAAAAATATATAGTGGGGTGAGAGTTAATTTTATCTTGAGAATGGTGTGGATGTGCACAACTACTTTCATAAGTGTAAAATTTTCAAGTTAGAAAAATGAATAAATCAACCACTTCCTATCCAAAAGAGACCGTGGGAGCATATAAGTATGGAATTTATTTTAGGATTGCCTCAAATGCATAAAATCCATGATTCTATTTTTGTGATTGTTGAAAAATTATCCAAAATGGCTTATTTTTAGTACACAATAGATCTAATGATCATACACATATATGACTAACTTCTATTTTAAGGAATTTATGAGATTTGATGTATTTCATAGAAACATAGTTACCAACATATAGATACAAAATTTTTTAGACATTTCTAGATGACATTTTAGAAGAATCTGAGTATAAATTGTAAACACCCTAATTTGGTCAAGCAACCACAAGTACTATGACTTTTATTGATCTTTCACATGAAGGTATTAGTGATAAATACAATACTTGTTCACATGGTAATTTTGAATCTTTTGATCTTTCATATGTGTTATTTTCCCTATCTATTGCACCCCTAATGGTCTGAAGATTCCTTCTCCCAGTCATAGGGGCCCCAAGCTTGTCTTTCTTGGTTTTAGATCTAATTTAATCCTGATAATAATAGTACCATTTTTAGGATAGTAACACCATGTGGTGCTAGTGTCCAATTATGGCTCTAGTGTTCAATGGGCATTTTATCCCGTGTTTGAGTACTAACCTTTTCTCGAGCCTTCTCTTATCTTTTTATCCCTCTTTCACAAATTATCAACAACAAACAAGGTCTTATATTAAAATCAACATTCATTTTATATAAATATCCTCAAAAGGTATTTTACATCTAGCACTTACTATTTTATCACATAGTTACATAAAATCGATAAATAGTACAACTCAATACTCTGCATACAACTCAACTATCACATCTAGATATTGCATTCTTGATTAAACAAGGGCCTATGTGAAATTAATTATATCATACCATGTAAGTTGATTATGCACATTCCCTAATAGATAATTACATACAATTTGAGATTCCTAGCATTGGGATTAATGTAGGTAGCAACAAGAACAAATAGGGGTTCTACTCCATATGATCGTAATATCCCACAACCCAATTTTTACTTTCTTTTTGTATTTAATCAGGTTATTATTTCAAATATGTAGGTACTCATTAGGGTTTTGGATGAGATTAAAATAAAATAATGACATGAGCGATCTCTTAGATGACACATAACCACCTATAAGACCCCTAGTGTAGAAAGGATTACAAAGAAAGTTAGTCAAGCATTAGTCCATACATAATGAAACATGCATAAAGAACTAACTAACCAAGCCTATCTATTCCTATGGGAATTACAAAGGATATAAAGAAAAAAATGAATGAAAGAAACACCATATTACCTTCCCAAATGGATTCACCATACCCATGTGGCTCAAAAACATGTTGTCCCTTGATCAAGCATCCTTGTATTTGTCAACAATGGTGGTAAGCTCCTCTAATGCCTCAAGAACAATCCATAGAACCTAGGCTCTTGATTATAAGTGAATACACTAGCCTATCAATGAAGCTTTGTGGAAACAATTTAGCATTATAACTCTGAAATATTCAAGCTTTTTGAAGATATTTGAGCATAATAACCTTACAGAAAAATATATTAGAAATGATGTTCATGGCCTCTCTATTTATAGATTTTTGAGATTCATCAGGATCAACCATGACCGTCCATCTCAAGATTGAGATGTGTGCTCATGGATAATCCTAATATTTGTAATTAAATCCATAATTATCTTCATCATGACCTTGGAAGAAGGGGCATTGATGAGGTATGGGAGGCATTAACTAGGCATAGGTGACCCATAACCCTAATATTTGTGGTATTTATGGCCTAGGGATGTCTTCCAAAGAAATGATGTCACCCGATGATGTAGTTAATAGGAATCAATTTTCAAAAATAAATATTCAACAACTCTCATGGAAAATCCAATTAATATCTTGATTTGGATTAATTAACCCTAAATAAGGTTAATTGACATTTGTGTAATTATTTGAAAATTAGCCCTCAATTAATAAAAATGGTTAAAAAGTCATATTACTGGGTTATAATTTGATTAGAGAGGAATTGGAAGGTGATGTTAGATGCATTGGAGCTATATTCCCATTTAGGATGTTTCCAACAGTGGATAACAAAGTTACATGATGTTACTAACGAATTAGAAGAAAAGAGTGATCTAAAGCACTAAATGGTGAAATGGTCATTTTAAATCAAAATGATCTAATTAAAGTTAGCTAGCCCATAAAATGCATTGCCCTATTTAGGGATACTTTGACCTAAATTGGCACTTTTAAGTGACAAGTTTGAACCATTTAGGGCATTTTATGGAGTTTGACCTAAAATGTGCATTTGAGTGTAATTTGAGTAAGATTGAAAATTTCAACACAAACGGTGTTAGGAACTGGATGTCTACATTTTCCCCTTATTTGAGAAGGCATAGAGAGACATTCAGGTGAAGAAATGTCTTTTCAAAGAAAAGAGTTGTCAAGAATAAATTGGAATAGACCAATGATGCCCCCTTCAGAGGACATACTAGGATGGAAGAAAAGGATGGACTCTTGAAAAGAGAGAAAAAGTGAGAGATTAACCCATGGAATAGATCACATCTAGATGAGCTAATGTTTACACATGTGATTAACATAAATTATAAAAATATAATTAGAAGTATAATAAGCCCAAAATATGGGGCTAATGGGAAAGATTCAATCTATAATGTAAGGGACACACTGTAAATGTACCCAATTTAAGAGTACAAGCTATGCGCTTACAACATTGATCAATCTCGAGATAAGTTTCACACTAAATATTGCCATCATGGGATTTAATGTGGAGAGCTTGAAATTAAAGGAAAAGAGGGAACATTCTAATTCAGGAAGGGAAGTACCACTAGAATGGGGTCTCTAAAGATAATATAATAAGTACTCTAGTAGAGTATATTTGATCGTGATAAAATAGTTTTGCCCCAGTAGGGAAAATTTTGATCATTGATAAAGAATAAATAATGATTTTTTTCCCCTGTAGAGCTGATTTTATTTGGACGTGTTTCAAATGTTGGGCCCCAGCATGGGAAATTGGAAAGAAAAATAGCTCAAAGATATAACCCAAAAGATAGGTTAAAGTGAGCGGGTGCAAGCGTACATGTGATGGGGTAATGGTTTAGAAAGCCATATAAATCCAAGCATATGAGAATGCACAAAGTGATGAGAGAGATGAAAAGAAGAATGGAGATAGCCAAGCTAACCTCAATAGAAATTGAGCATTGCCTACATAGTTCCATGGACTCATTTTCCAACATAAACTTCAGGCCAATGTAGTTCACCCAAGTTTGGGAGAGAATGGAATGAGGAATGATGAAACAATGAAAAATAATTGATTAAACTCACAATGTATGCAAAGATATGCACATCTAATCATAGGCAAAGAAGCCTGAAATGCATGCTACCTAGAAGCTTAATTCCATATCATGAACCTAGGTTTTGCAAAATGTTCTTAAGAATCATTTATCGGAGTTGATGTTGACATTTAAGACATTGAGACCTGAGCACAAAGTGCTTGATATAGAAAAATAAATTAGGAATCATAAGTATGAATAACTTAGAATGGCATATGATTTTAATTGCACTGAGCTAGTTCAAATGTGAATATCTATAACTAAAGATAATGGTAAAATAATGACTAAAACTAGAGTTACAATGATTTACATTTAAGCAAAAAAGCAAAAAACAAAGAAAAATAAAAACATAAATGAACCTAACTTGAAATCAAGATATGATCTTAAGTAGGAATAAAATGGTTTAAAAATAGAAGGCAAGAACATCTTAATGACATGAGACGAAGATATGAATAATCAAGATCCATGTGGACCATCAAGGCATTCTTGAACACAAAAGAGAAAATCAAAATAAAAAAAAAGGCACCAACAACACTTAAATAGATAAAATGGTCCAAGAATAACTAAATAACATAGGATCAAGATATAAATAATCAAGATCCATGTGAATCATCAAGATGTTCTGAAACACAAAAGAGATAAGCAAAAATAATCAAGAAAAAAAAAGACCAAGAAATAAAAAAAGAGAATAAATAAAAGGAGAGGTGTGAAAGCACAACAAAACATAAAGAAAACACAACAAAACACCAAGAAAACTCAAATAAACACTCACCAACAAAAACCAAGTTAGTGCAGTTTAAAGACAAATGTTCATGCATGTGTGATAGAGGTGTTACTTTATACCACATCATAACAAAGAACAATGACACGATAATTGTTCCCTAATTAAATAGGAACAATGATAGAATAAATGGGGGAAGAGAATAAAGGGAAGGGTTTGGCTAAGTTAACTCCAGATGTATAAGACAAGTGGATGCTATCTACATAGTTCCATGGATGCATGTTCCAACATGAACTTCAGGCCAAATGTAGTTCTCCCAGGAAATGGGATAGAAGAAAAATAATGATCACATTAGCTTGATTAATGTTATATAAGAAATGGAAGATACAAAAAATAAATGAGAATGATCTGGTAAACAAGAAGCTGATGAGATGAGAAAGAATGATCTTGTAAAATGGTAAGTGTGTGGGACAAGAGGAAATGAACTGGTATTTCTATGCTTAAAAAATGGAAAGAGCATTAAAAATTAATAATTGCTCATAAAATGATAAGAGTTTTCAAACTTAACAATTTCTCACAAAATAGTGAGAGCATGGGATGGTGGAATGGGAATGTACAAATGTATAGAAGCATGAGACAATGTTTTTGTTCTTTTATGGATCATGTTCTGATGTTTTTAGTGTTTTTGGGATAAAATATGTATAAGGTGAGACCATATAGTTGAGAAGATGCACATCCTAAGAGTAGAGGTTCCAATAAGATAGCTAAGCTGGCTGTAATGACCCATGCTCACAAATCAACAAGAGTGAGGTTCTTGATAATATAAGAAAGCAATAAATACTTGTACTAAGAAGATGTGGCTGTTCACCTGTCAAAAGTTGCACAAGATTGTCTTGGTTGAACTACTTTTTATAACTAGTGTTGAATATGTTCATAATGCTCATGAGACATAATCAAGATCATAATTGGTCAAGGGACAAAAAGTGTTCAAGCTTATAACATGTCCTAGACAAAACAAAGAATATGCCTCTCAAAGAGAGCAATCCAAAATGGGATGAAGAATGTGTTTAGAGTGCCAATATTTCAAAGCCTTTAATGTTAGGATTCATGAAAAGTGGACCACGATAGCATAAAATGTGTTCAAGGTAAGATAAAAGGGCGGGACAAAATTATGACATCACAAGTTACCCTCAAGTTAGGGGTCTTATAGACAATGGTTGAAAGTTATTCATGCATAGAATATCTTAAGGTGTATGATGTTCATGGGCTCTAAAATTTCTTCACCATTAGGTTTAACCAATTGATATGCTCCTGATCGATAGTTTGATGTGAAAATATATGATCCTAACCAATTAGGCTGAAACTTGCCTTTATTTTTGGGTTCAACATTTGTATTCTTTTGGTTCTCTTTCAAAACTAAGTCACCAATATCAAATTCTTGAGCGAGAATGCACTTTTTATAGCTTCTTCATAGTCTATTCTGATAGGCCTAAATTTTTTCTAGGGCAGCCAAATGCTTACCATCAAGAAGTTCTAGTTCTTGCATCTGTGAGGCTCTATAGTCTTCATCATCTTAATTGTGCTCCAGTGGTATTATTAATGATGGGATCTCAATCTTGACTAGGATGATAGCTTTAGTGCCAAAAATAAGGGAGTATGGAGTAGCTCCAGTTGGGGTGTGATGATTGGTTCTATAATCCGATAGGATAGGAAAAAGTTACAAGTGCTAATTACGACCAACATCATTGAAAATCTTGTTTAAGATGGCTATAATGGTTTTATTTGATGCCTCATCTTGTCCATTGACTTGAGGGTTATAGGGAGTGGATTTATTGTACTTGATATTGAATTTTGCACAAAGATATTTTACATCTTGGTTCACAAAGGATCCACCATTATCAGATATAATATGGGTTGGGATGCCATATCGATAGATGATACAGTAATGAATGAATTTGGCTATCTATTTTCCTATAATATAAGTGAGAGGAATGGCTTCAATCCACTTGGTAAACTACTTAGTTTTAGTCAAAATGTACTTATGGCCATCTAAAGATGTCAGGTTAATTTTCCTAATGAGATCAAGACCCCATGTTGAGAACGACCATGGTGTTGTAATCGGATACAATGGTAAGGAAGGTGCATGTATCAAGTTACCATGTTGATGATAAGGAACACACTTATGTACATAATTACAAGCATCTATCTCTATTTTGGGCTAATAATAGCCTATTCTGAGAAGTTTCATTACTAGGACTACACCATTGGTATGGGCCCCACACATTCCTTCATGAACATCCTCTAGTGCCATCTTGGATTCTCCCAAAGATCAATGAAGAAGCATTCCATCATAGCCTTTTTGATAAAATGTGTTTCCAAGGAGGATATAACATGTTAAGTGATGAAAGAAAAGTTTTTATTGGTTATTGGAAAGATTGGTAGGAAATACATGGCTATGGAAATAGTTATAAAAATATTGGTACCATGGTAACTCAGGTGAGAGATTAGGATAAGTAATGGTACATATTCTCTCTAAATCTAATAGAATATGTACCAGTTGAAGAATATTTTCAATCAAGAACTGAAACTCTTTAGCATTGTCATGCATTTGAATCATGGAACCAATTATTGTCATAGCACTGAAAGATCTATTATTGACTCATAGAACTTGATCAAACCGTAGAGATTTAGAATGTGTTTCAAGGTTATCAATAACTTGCTTTTAAGGAACAAGCTTATCATCTCTTATCTGATACTGATCAACTGTCTAATTTATGATTAGCTAAGAATCTCCATAGACCTTTAAGCTTTGAATATCCCATTGTATGGTAAGATGGAGCCCTACAACTAATGCTTCATATTCAACCATATTGTTTTTACACTAAAATTATATATGAAATGCTTTGGGGATCAAATACCCCTATGTCATGATTAATAATATGCTAGATCTAAATCCTCAAGATATGAAGGAGCCATCAAAATAGAGTGTCCATTATTTAGGTTCTTGTGATGCTTGTTCTATCATCATGATAAAATCATTTGGAAGGTCAAATTTGAGAGGTTGAATGGCCATAATAGGAGATTTTACAAGTTGGTCTGCAAGAACCTATCCTTTGATTACATTTTGATTTTGGCACTCAATATCAAACTCATTGAGGAGCATAATCCATTTATCCATCCATCCTTGAAGAGTTACTTTAGATAAGAGGAACTTGAGAGGATCTACCTTGGTGATAACAATAGATTTGTTATTTAGCATATAATGTCATAATTTCTGAGTGGTGAACACCATAGATAAACATGCCTTCTCAATAGGCATATAATTATGTTCATAGGCTACCAATGTGTGGCTTAAATAATAAATCACATGTTTCTTACCATGATCATCATGCTGAGCCAAAAGTGCCCCCAGTGCATGTTCTATGGTTGATATATAAAGAAGTAGTGGCCTTCCTTATGTCAGAGGTCATAAAACTGGTGGATTAGCCAAGTATGTTTTAAGATTTGTAAATTTTATCTAACAATATTCATCCCACTGAAATGTTACCCCCTTCTTTAAGATATGGGTAAATGGGTGGCACTTATCTACCAGTTGAGAAATGAACCTACATATAGACTGGATCTTACCTTGTAGACCTCACAACTACTTAAGATTGTTTAGTGGAGGCATTTCCATAATAGTGGTGACCTTTGCAAGGTCAACTTCAATCCCTCATTCTAATACAATGAACCCTATAAATTTTCCTAATGTAACTCCAAAGACACATTTCGTAGGATTAACGCAAACTTTATATGCATGAAGCCTCTCAAATATTCTTCATAGAATGCTAGGGTGTCCCACTCTTGTTCTTGATTTTTCTAGCATATCATCAACATAGTCCTCGATAATGTCATGCATCATGTCATGGAAGATGATAGTCATTGCACACTGATATATGGCTCTAGAATTCTTCAAATTGAATGGCATGACTTGGTAACATAATGTCCCCCATAGAGTGGTGAATGTGGTCTTATGATGATCTTCAGGGGCTATCTTGATCTGATTATAACCAAAAAATCCATCCATTAAGGATAACATATCATACATAGAAATTGATTCAATAATCCTGTCGATGTTAGGCATAGGAAAATCATCTTTGGGGCATGCTTTATTGATATCACAAAAATTAGTACAAACATGTATGTTGAGGGTCTTTTTACTTAATGGCACTATGTTAAAAATCCATTTAGAGTAGTCCAGTGGTTTACAACTTTTCCAACTCAGCCTTAACCAAAAGGGCAATGTGTGGATGCATCTTTCTCAAGTTTTACTTGACTAGTTTTGCATCAGGGTGAACAACTACATGATGCACAACTAAATCTAGATCTAGGCCTAGCATGCCAGAATATGCCCATGCAAAGATGTCTATATAATCCTTAAGAATGGATATAGTATGTTCACATTCCACTTCAATAAGGGAAGCTCCAAGTTAAACATTTTTAGGATCCTCATGGATCCCCAAATTCACTTCTATTGTGTTCTCCATAAGGAGTGTGGATCCATATTCTAGAATTGTAGGCAATGTATGCTCAAGATCATCTTCTTTTGATATATATTCTTTTTGGTCCTCCCAAAGATCTAGATAATATGAAGAATCAAAATCTGCCTTCTCAGGTAAAGGCTAATTGGTAAAGACCTTTAGAAACTCAAGAGCAAGATGCTTAAATATTTGATGTTGTTTTGAAGAGATGATTGTACTAGCTATGAAACTTGGGCTAGATGGTCTTTCTATGTCCTGAGGGGATGAGAAAACTTTCCCAACTGGGCATGCCTGAAATAGGTTTTCACTCAAAGGCTTTTCTTTTTCTTTACTTTCTCCCTGATTAACAAGTTCCTCAAAGAGGTTTTCACCTGAAGATCTTGATGTTTGTTCTTTATTATGACCAAGAAAGTTTTCCTACTCTCCAAAGTAGCTAGAAGAATTCAATGAAAAATCAAAACCCTATTTATGATCACTAATGGGGAATGCATCTCGTAGGCCCATGTATTTCACAATCAATTATTCATTTTGAAAGTCATCAAGGCATATGACCAATTTTTTAAATCCCAATCTATGAGTTCAAGATGACAAAGGCATAGGTTACAATGAGGGTTTGCTTCAAGATGGGAAGAACCAATGGTAAAGATATAATTCCCTGCTTTAGGAAGGGAATCACCACTAAGACAGGTTTTTTATTCAATATGGGAAGCTCCAATAGGTTTTATGGTCAATATGGCATTTGAATCAAACAAATTTGAATCAACAAGCTCATTAAAAAGGCTATAATGGGACGTTGTGTCATTGCTAGGAGTCTCATTACCAGTCACTATGAAAGAGTCACTACAAAATGTTATGAGGTCGTCCTCTGGTGGTTTACATTTGAGAACATGATTCCCATTGACAACTCTAGATGATACGATCTCTAAAATTCCTTGTGCCTACAGGCCAAGGCCTTTCCCTATATAGTCAAGATGATCCATTATCCTATTAGGGATAGGATACTTTGGATTCTAAAAATAATATACAAGGCCGTTAGAATATAACCAATCTCCCTCCATAAAAGCCTCTCAATCTTTCTTTGGTGTAAGTGCAGGTAAAAAAACCATAGGAGGTTTTGGTTGCTTCTTCTTTGGTTGCCAAATCTGATCGGGTATGTTAGGAGTTTGGGAAGTTTTAGGCTTACCAAATGTTTTAGGGGATTTTGGTAATTTTTCAATATGAAGGATGTACTTTAGATGGTATGTGAAAATGTATGCTTCTTTAATAATAACCTGCTTGGCCAGAGATACAAGAAATGAATCAGTTAAAGTGGAGGCTAGATCACTAGGGTCTATATAATTATATGGAGATGGATGAGAAATGATGGCTTTGTTATTCTTTGTAATAAATTCAAAACCTATTCAATATTTATAATTATGAAACTCTGATTCAAGATGTTTGCAGTATTGGTATGGCTACTAATCAGTGGGAATAGTAACCTCAATCCCATTATGGGGAAACTTAAGGCATTGGTGAAGAGTAGATGAAACTGCATGTACTTCATGGATCCAAGGATGACCAAGAAGTATGCTATAAGGAAGCTCAATATCCATAATATGGAACAATGTGTGATGAGAAATAGACCCAACCATGACTAGCAACCAAATTATACTAGATGACTCCCTCTCAGTATTGTCATAAGCCTTGATTGTACTAGTCTCTAGCTAAATGTCTTTGTCCATGTAATCCAATCATCATACTAATTTAAGAGATATGATGTTCATCCCTGAACCATTATCTATAATAACCCACTTGATATTATGATCCACAATAATTATCTCAATGTATAGTAGGTTATTATGGTTTGGGCCAAGGGTAGACATGTCCTTTTGATCAAATGTGATTTGTTAAAATGAAGACAAATGTCCAACTAGGTTCTGGAACTAATCAAGGTTTATGTCATTAGGCATAATAACCTCTTGTAAAAGTTTATTGAAGATGGTTTTATAGATATCAGATGTCTGCAAGAGTTCTAATATTAAAATTTGTGTAGGGGTTTTATCTAATTGATCCATTATACTATAAGGCCTTTGAATTGTGGATTCAACTATTTTGGTCTTTATTGGGATAATATTTGGCTTTGGAACCATTAACATAGTGTTCTCATTGGGTTTATGGAAATAAGTGGGTGAAGGGACCTGAATGGTAACTCGTGGGTGTCTAGTTGTGACTACAAAACCTAGAGGTGGCAAGGAGTTATTATAATTAGAAGAATGAGGCAAAGGGCCTTGGATGATGATTCATGGGACATTAATGATATTACTATAATTTTGGGTCAATGAGAAGAATTTAGAAGAATGGTATTATTATTCAAGATTAGTAACCCATGTAAATGAATTGGAAACATGATGATGTGAACTCGACATGATATTACTAGGGGGAGAGGGTGTTGACCCTATAATGATGGGTCTCATGTTACGAGGAACACAAGATTGGCCAGGTGGTGTCACAATAATAGTGGCAATGTAGGTTGCAGAAATGCATCCCACAATGTTATTGTAGTCATAAGGTACATTATTATAAGCCACATTATTAGTGTGGGGATCATGATTTTGATTATGCTCATTATGATTCTAACCTTGTTGTTGCTTCTGATTCTACGTTTGTCCTTGATTGTGACCATTTTGATTATTTCTTAGTGGTGGTGGATCATGTCAAGGAAAGGGTCTTTGTAGATTCCCATGTCCTGATTTATGTTCTAATTAGGGGCCAACTTAATTTATAGCTCACCATTTTCAATAAATTCCTTAATAATATGTTGTAATTAAACACAATAATATGCACTGTGACCAGCAACATGATGAAAGTTACACCATTCATTCTCTTTGTACCAGTTTGGTTTTGGTTGATCTTGAGGAAATGGCCTTGATACTGGCCATATAATTAAATTATCTACAATGACCTTTTGTAACACTATTTCAACTAATTTTCCTAGCTTACTAAAGACTCTAAAATTGTTATGAAATGCCCTTCATGGAGGTTGTCTTTGCAAAGTAGGTAGTGGATTTAAGGGAGTTAATTATATATTTAGAGGAGGCATAACCTATACTATTTGTGCATGTCTTGTTTCTATCACCCCATTTCCAGCCATGTTCTTATTTTTGTGAAAGGCCTTAGACTTATCCTACGTAACTATTTGAGGATCCAAATATTTAGTCTGATTATATGCTTGTCCTTGTGTAAATATCTTAACAAGGCCACTAGCAATAAGAGACTTCTTAATCTACACTCCTTTATTAATAATTTATTCAAATGAGTTAGCACAAGATAACTATAAATTATGCAAAACTTTAGGATGCAAATTTTGTGCAAAGATATCAGCCAATTATTTATCTGGTAAATTATGTTGAAAGCGACATGCCAATGCTCTCCACCTTTGTAGATATGCAACAAAATATTCACCATCAGGATGATTGGCTTTTCATAAGTCAAAAATGGTTAATTCATGTTCTATGTTATAAGAGAAATGATTAACTAACTTTTTTGATAAGTCATTCCAATCCACAACTGATCCCTTAGGTAGTTTAAGTAGCCAATCATGAGCTTGTCCCGCTAAACTTCACAGAAATAGTTGTAGTAAGTACTCACTACTATAATCAACCTCTTGACACAAGATGAAGAATGCTTGTATGTGTTTGTGTGGATCTGCTTTCCCTTTGTATTTTTCAAATTTGGGTGCCTCAAAATGAGGTGGAAAGGGGTTTTGGAGAATAGATAAGTCAAATGGGTATAGGCATATCTCATTGAATTTATACTTTTTGACTCTATTATTCATCTCTAATATTTGGAATATTTCCTTCAAATAATTCCATTCTTGTATGTTTGATTTATTTTTGGATTGGATAAGATGTTGTTGGGGTGGAATGTGCCCCTAGTTTTGTGTGGATCTATAGGAAGCATATACCTTTCAATCCATGATTTGGTTTTGATTTACTGCTTGAGTTGAGAATATAGGTCATTGATCCTTAGATTGTAAAACATTCCCTGAATTTGGTTGTTTCACACTTTGTTAATTTTGTAAATTTCTATGTTTATTTACCAATCTTTGGTTTTTTTGAGGGATTTCCTCAATTCAAACTAAATGTTTGGGCTTCTGAGTTTGTAAAGTAACAAGAGGTTCTTGATGATTGAAAAATATATGTTTCATGTCAAATGAAATATATTTTAAGGTCTCTTGTGACTTTAACTATTAGTTTAGATTACCTTGATCCACTATGGTAATGTTTTCATCCAATACTTGTTGCATACTTTCCACCATATCTTCATGTTCTTTCAAAGCATTATTGTGAATTGAAGTGGCAACTAGAGAGTCAGTTAAGCCTGTGAAAAGTTAATATGCATATCACTGACTTATTATTTTGCTTTTAGCTACAAGATCCAAATTTGTGGGTTTTGACTCTATTTGTATTTCCTTTCATTTGTTAGAGGAAGAAGGTACGTCTATTTGTATAAAATTTTGCTCTTACCATCATTGTTCTCCTTCTCTAACTAAGGTATGCAATTGTTCTATAGGAAAGTCAGAAGGTAGTCTAGCACCTGATTATATCAATCTAAGAAGGGCTTCATCTTGATCTTCTTAGGGTTGATATTCATTATAATCATCTTCATATCCTACTATTGTGGGGATATCATAAAAAACAATGGGGTTATCTTAACCATCATAAAATTTCTCATCCTCATAACTAAGGCCATAAGAGGCCCCATTACGAATGAACCTTTGATTCATGTCTAAAAAGAGTTGTTCTGTGTGTTTGATTAACTTTGGAACAATGTTCGGCAACCAATCAAAGCATGCTTTGGCTCTCTTTTAAATAGTTAACCAAGGTACCAATGAGACTATAAGGGAGGGTGGTTTGAAACCATGTAAAATTTACAATATTTGGTTCACGAGTTTACTCAACCTTTGGTATAGTTGAAATCATATAGATCAAAAGAGAGTAAGGTAACTCAAAGACCCAAGGTGAAAACTAGTACACCAAATCCAAGATCTTTATGATACACCCACACTAAAAAATATAGCTTCAACTTTGATAAGTTGACCCTAGAAGTTTAGAGGAAATCTCTCCAGATTATGAAGAAGACAAAGTGAACTAAGCAACTCAAGATGTAAAGACATACGTGAATTGCTAAGTATAAATCTAGGACCAAATAGGTAGCACAACATCGCCACATGATTATAGTAGGATAAAATATGTTTTAAGGCCCAAAGCATGAGTGATACACAAGATGACTTGAGTCCACCAAGATGATAATGTGATTTTGAGTCTTAATAAATTACCTTCAATCCAAATAAAAAAATTAACCCAAGTTAAAACAAGCTTAGTGCACAAATGGTGAACCCACTTTGATGCACCAACCCTTAGAACTCAAAAAGGTTCAATTTTAATTTCAATTGGGTAACATAATTATGCCAAAGTGGATGACATGACACAAAGCTTTTGATAACAAATTAAACAAGGAAAATATGAATTTTTCATTTGGACAGTGTAACACCTCCCTTTCTCAATAAAATTGAGGTTAATGTGTTTTGGTTAAGTTCATTGAGTTAACAAGCAGTTTTAGACACAAATCAAGACCATGTAAGCTAATGACAAAAAACAAATGTCTTAAGTCTAAATTGAAAAGGTATGGTAAAGTGGGGTCTACTAAACTAGTAAGGTTTCGATCATTCTAGGGGAATCAATTGCATAATAACTTTCACATCAAATGACATAAAAGACAATCATATAAATTGGGTGACCATGGCATTGGCTAGCTGTAAAAAGGTCTAGTCCTTTTTACAACCACTATATCATGCTGTTCACTCAGTGCAGTGTGATGTCCAAATGCAGATACATCCCATGTGTAACTTTAAAGGAGTCAAATGAAGTCAATGTTGAGAGGTGAAACCCTGGGTCAAGGATTCCCTAAATAACTCACAAGAGGTAATGACATCCCCCTCGTAAGCCAAGTTTACATGAAAATAAAGAAAGCATAAAATAGAAAGACTTTAGCGTCATTTTCAAGATCACCCAAACTTTGGCGAGTTTTTGGGGAGTGATTTAGGTGAAATTCTTTTTAAGCCTTGGACTAGGATATTTTCAATAGGAATGGTGCTTTTGATTCCAAGGATTCCCTATAGGGAAAAATTAGAAGAGAATACATGCAACATTCCTCTTTTGCCAAACAAAACCTAAGTAAATGACTATTACAAACAAGAATTGATAAGTGTCTTCAATTTTAAACCCAAATTAAATGTTTGATGGTGTTCATTTGACCCATTTGTCTTAGTTGCAAACTTTGAAAACATTCACCAAAACATCTAAGTTCTTTGTTAAACACCCAAAACAACATTCCTAATTTATTTTTAACCATGCAAGAGGTTATTTAAACATGTTTTTATCAAAGCAAAAGCTTGTTCCTATAGGCAAAATGTCAGCATGTCCGTTAGCTTTGAATCTCTTTTTAGTTTGAAACAATGAACTTTGAAAAAGTAGCTCTCAGGTCTATGTTTTTTGAAAAACATAGTGACCAACATCAATTGTCACAATTGATGACAATTACTTTGGCTAATCGGGACCTAAGTGATGTCAATTTTTTTGATTGACATTGGTTAAGTAGGTAACTGATGTTGGTATTTATATTGATGTCAGTTACTGTGTAAAAATCATGGCAACCAAAAATGATAAAATAAATTTAGAAAATCAATTTTTAAGAGTTTTAAGGGTCCAAATGGATATTTTAGAGTTACAAAGTGATATTATTTAGGTGTGAGATGCATCTTGTCCCACCAGGTGTACCAAGATGTAGAGAGGATTACAAATCAAGTTAGTCAAGCATTAGTCCATAAGTAATGAAACATGCATAAATAACTAACTAACCAAGCCTATCTATTCTTATGGGAATTACAAAGGATAACAAGAAAAAAATGAAAGAAATAAACACCATATTACCTTTTGAAATGGATTCACCATACCCATGTGGCTCAAAAACATGTTTTCCCTTAATCAAGCATCCTTGTCTTTGTTAACAATGGTGGTAAGATCCTCCAATACCTCAAGAAAACTCCATAAAACCTAGGCTCTTGATTGTAAATGACTACACTAGCCTATCAATGAATCTTTGTGGAAACAAATTAGCATTATAACTTTTCAATATTCAAGAGTTTTGAAGATATTTGAGCATAATAACCTTGCATCAAAATAGCTTAGAAATTATGTTCATGGCCTCTCTATTTATAGATTTTTTAGATTGATTAGGATCAACCATGACCATCCATCTCAAGATTGAGATGTGTGGCCATGGATAATCCTAATATTTGGAATTAAATCAATAATTATCTTCATCATGACCTTGGAAGAAGGGGAATTGAAGAGGAATGGGAGGCATTAACTAGGCATGGATGACCCATAATCCTGATATTTGTGGCATTTATGGCCTAGGGATGTCTTCCTAAGAAATATTGTCACCCAATGATGCAATTAATAAGAATCAATTTTCAAAAAGAAATATTTAACAAATCTCATGGAAATTCCACTTAAGATTTTGATTATGATTAATTATCCTTAAAAAATTTTAATCAACATTTATGCAATTATTTAAAAATTGGCCCTCAATTAATAAAAATGGTTAGAAAGTCATATTAATGGGTCATAATTTGATTGAACAGGAAATAGAAGGCTATGCTAGATTCATTGGAGTTGTATTCCCATTTAGGATGTTTTCAACAATAGATTATAAAGGTACATGATGTGTACCAATGAATTATAAGAAAAGAGTGATCTAGAGCACTAAATGGCGAAATGGTCATTTTGACTCAAAATGATCTAATCAAAGTTAGCTATCCCATAAAATGTATTGCCATATTTAGGGATACTTTGACCTAAATTAGTAATTTTAAGTGATAAGTTCAAACCATTTAGGGTGTTTTATGGATTTTGACCTAGAATGTGCATTTGAGTGCAATTCGAGTAAGATTGACAATTTCAACACAAATGGTGTTAGGAATTGGATGTCTACATTATGAATATTTGAAATAAATCTACTAGATTTTTCCTTTCTTAATTCACAAACATCACTATGAAAAGTTACAACATTACTTGCTTACACATTTAGATAAAACTTAAAAGATTATGTTTCAAAGCTTCTACATATAAGACATTCTCAATCCTATTATGACCATTGTCCAAACTCAGAGTACATTTGCCAACTAGGTTAGAAGATTTGTTATCACTAAATATAACTACACTTGGGTTGGTATTTTTGAGATAAATAACCTTGATCTTATCTTTTATCATATTATTTGAGCATCCACTCTCTATGAACCATATATTGTTCTCATCTTCTTGAGTATGCAAGGTTGCTCGAATAATCAATGACTCTTCCTTTGGTGATTTGCTTGGATTTTGCTTATTTTCTTCTTTAGACATAGTCTCCTTGAACCTTTTTATAGTGTCAATGACTTGTATATTATTTTTCTAAAATTCTCTTTTGTATTTTTTAGCTATATGACCTTGTTGTTTACAATTGTAGCATATGAGATCCTTTTTGATCTCTGGTGAGAGAATGCAGTCTCTATATCTTTAACCAAAATGATTATAGGAGAAGTAATACCCATTTAAGACATTATTAATATTTGAACTTAGTTTTTATTAATCATTACCAATCCATGAATTTTCATTCTTGACCCTTTTGGTGGATATGAAATCCCTTTTGTCCCTGGACAAGAGTACATTTGAGTAATTCATGAGTTTACTTTCCAATTGTTCCATTCTTAGATTAAGATATTTATTCAATATGACCTATATATTCTTAAATATTGCCTCTAGATTTTGTACTTGTGTCTTCACACCATTAACTTCTGATAAAGTGCATACTAGATTGTATTGAAGACCAGCCATAAGCTCTTTTTCAACCACTGTACTTTTGATCACCTTCAAATGGTTAAATTTTTCACTAATGACCTACTCTGATATCAATTGTTAGAGGTAAAATCACTGAGGGGGGAGGGTGAATCAGTGAGCATAAATAATCCAACTTCAAATTTTGAGTACTTTCAATTTCTTGATCTATTATCATAAGTGTTGTCTCCCAAAAACAACAGTCATTTTTGGAACAACATTTGAATTATTTTGGTTCTACAAACCAAAATAATATCTTCCATTTTCAAAATTTGTCTTAGATATTTAGATTTCTCATTTTCAGATCTTCTCAAAAAATCTACAGACTCTGTAGGCTTGAATCTACGGACTCAACAGGCTTGAATCTACCGACTATGCAGGAAAAGGAAAATCTACAGACTTTGCAGGTAGGTTCATTTTTATATAGTTTCAAAGACTTCTGCAAGTGATTTTCAGTCAAAAGAATTGATTTTCAACATTTGTTCATTTTCCAAGATTGGTTAAAAGTTTTGGTTCATATGAAAATCTTCATCGGCAAACATCTGAGTGCAAAAATTAACTTGAACCAATAAACCATTTTAGTTCAAAAGGTTCAATGGGTTCAAGGTTCAATGACAGGTTCAACCAAAAGAATAGTTCAATAGTTCAGTTCAACCAAGCAGTTTAACACTTTATTTCATTCAGTTGGTTCATTCTTTCATTTCATCTTTTGGTTCCACGTCTATAGGTTCAACAACAAGAGCTCAACGCGCTTCATTGAACCAATGAACTAGTTTAACAGATCAGTTCAATCTTTTCGTTCAACGTCAAAATTCTTGTTGGTTCAAAGGCAAGTACATTATTTTTGGTTCAATGCGTAGTTTATCAGCTTGTTTTATTCATTGAACCATTGGCTTGAACCATTATCTTGAACCATTTTGGTTCAAAGTCTTGGTTGAGCCGATTGGTTCAACGTCAAAGTTCATCCAATGGTTCATTAGCTTTTTTGTTCAAAAGGGACTTGGCACGCTTCATTGAACCATTGAACCAGTTCAACTAATGGTTCATCAGCCAAGTTCAAAGGGGTGGTTCAATGCAAAAGGAGACTTTTATAAAGGACAAGTGCCCTTGCAGAGGGCACTTAATCAAGAAAAGCACCTTTTTGGAGGATCATTTTTCTAAGAAGCCGAAAGGTAATTCTTCCAGATTTGTCTAAGGCATTTCAATTTTTTTTGATTAAAGACTTAATTCTTTCAAATTTTTGTCTAAAGGAATTCCTTCAGACAAAAAGTTTGAAACAATTCCAAATGGCCAAAGATCCTGAAGAAATTTTCAAAGACTTGTTTGGTGAAACAAATTTTTGCAAACATTTTGTCCGCGGGAATTTTACCTGAACATTTTGTCTATGGGAATTTTATGCAGGGACTGCTAAAACAAAAGCCCAGAGAAATATTTGTTTGCAGGGATTACTAAAGCTAAAAGGGCTGCCGAAGGACCCCAAAGGGCAAGTGCCCTTGTGGGGGAATCTCAGCGGCCAAAATAAAGGGCTCGACAAGGATCATTGTTCAAGGCCCAAATGGGTATGTCCAATTCAAAAAAGTACTAAGCAAAAAGCCAAAAGCTAAAAGAAGACCAAGAGGTGACACCCACAAAGACATCAAATTCAGCATAGCTGACTAGCCGTTGGAAGCATATTGATAGGCATGTAAACATCAATTTTAAAGATAGTAAAATAGCCATTGATTTATAGACCTGAATGCATTTCTAGAATTCAAGACAAAAACCAACTGAAAGTGAGGAAAGCCAAAATAATGGATGGATACAGGGCTCGATCCAATTAATCTAGAAAGGAGGAATGATGAAGACAAGATCAGATCGACAACTAGACATTGAAAGTTGTAATCTTTCAATTGCATAGCCTATTCATCTACATTGAAAAGATCAAATGAGTAAAAGGCCCCAAAGTTCTAGCTAATCTTCCTAACATTTCCCAATGCATCATGATGTATTACTATTCTCGAGTCCTTTTTGAAATGGTTATATAAGGGACTTTCTTTCATTGTAAAATGATCTTCTTTTTGACAATCTAAACGAAACTCTACTGAAATTGAGAAGCATCATTGAGACTTTGTGCTCAGTCTATTGATCATATTCTATTAATGAAAACAAGGGACTTTTTCAGACTTTGTGCTGTGATATCTTTTCTGTTTCACTAATTTTATGAGCAGGATTAGTAAATTAGTTAGGAAGGTGTCCTGAAGAATCAACTGTGGAGAGACTTTGTGCTTCCATAAGCTACCTTCAATGTGTTTTCATTATATTACTGTTTAAAGGACTTTGAGAAGAATTTGAGCTTTCATTGCCCTTCGTATATCACTCTTGAGTATTTTAGGTGCAGACTTTGTGCTGTGTCTTGATTTGATGGTTACCATACTTTCAGTCATATTCTACTTTTATTTGTAGGAGTATTCTTGTGGCTGGTTGAACAGTTCTTCTGAAAGAAGAGAAGTGTTGTCTGTCATTCTCTTGAGTTTTTCCTTTGTTTTGTATACATCATCTCTAAAGAAAGAGTGATGGATGTCTAGTCCTACCCTTGAGTATTATTTTCCATTTATACATATACATAGCATATTCATAGGGAACCTCCCCTTGATGAGATTAGAGAGCAGTCTCCTGATGTGATAAACTTACACATTAGGATGACTAATCTTCTTGCTTTGGCTGATAAGACCTATTTTGTTTACCAGTACGCTAATAGACAAAATATTTAACCAACAATTTTTGTTGACTCCGCTGGGGAATATTCATTATCCATTTATAGTCTATCCATTCCATTCACCTCCACACCAATCGAGAAAGAATGCACAGTTTAAAGCTTCAAGCTTTAACTAAAGCAAAGTTAAATCTTTTCCATTTTTGTTTTACAATCTGGTAGATTCAAGGTATACACGAAGCCAAAGGGCTAAAGGTGTCATTGATCTTGTGTTCGAGTTGGTACAACAAAGTGATTTTGATTTGTTTCCTTCACCATCTCATCTCCAACGAACCAAGAGCTTCCCTCCTACTAAAGCTAGATCTCCATTACCAAATGAAGTATCCACTTCTGCTATTAATAAAGCTATGCCTATAATTACCCCTTTGAGATTTATTATCCCTCATTTTCAATATCCTATAATGGTAGTTCAAGGCCCCTGGGGTAATGCTTTTGGTCCTCTCAATCTTACTCCTCCTTTACATGAGCTTCCATGCAGTTCTAGGAAGAATTTTCCTAAATTCTATAGAGATGGGAAAGTTCATCCTGATGAACACATTACAACATTCAGTATAGCTTGTGGAGTAATTAGAGTAGAGTTTGAAGATGTATCTGTCAGACTTTTTATTGAAACACTACAAGGTCCTGTTGCAGATTGGTTTAACCATCTAAAGGCTCAATTTGTGACTGATTGGAGTACTTTGAAAGCTAAGTTTGAAGCCAGATTCAAACCTGCAGAAGATGCACATACACTTCTGGCTCAACTTACACAAATGAAAAAAGAGCCACATGAGCCTATGAGAGACTTCATAGCTAAATTTGACAAGTTGAGAAATAGAATTCCTATGATTGCCAGACCTACAGCTGAGAATCTCAAATGCTTTTTCATTAATTCTCAGCTACCTGAAGTCAGTTTTCTCTTGAGACGTGCTAGCCAAATAGATCTCATTGCACTCAACTTTTGGCCACTAAAGTAAAAGATGATCTCATCTTAGCAGGGAAAATAAGAAGAGATCCTAATAGAAACAATGCTTCATTATCTTTTGAATTTGCATCTACAAGCACCACAGATCCAATGGTGCAAAAATTAGCAAATGAGCTCCTTGCCCTCAAAAAGCAAATGGCTCAAGGAATGTCTTCTGCTCCTACATACAGAAGAACATTCCCAAATCAGTCATATCAGGGCAATGTTGCCAGAAACCAAGGACAACAAAATCGCCTTCCTCCCCCACAAGGGAAACTTGCTCTGGAAGCTCTTCCAACTAATTCAACAATGGGATATATTGAAACAGAATCATAATTTTCTTATCAACCTAAATTAAATCAAGAAAATGATGTTGATATCAATGAAGACAGTTAAGAAGAATTAGCTAGTGACACCCACATTAGTTTCCTAAATTACCAAGATGAACTCAAAAGCAAAGGAGAAGCTTCAGATGGATCATATACAGTGTTTACTAGGTCTAAGAATCAATTAGCCCAATAGGCTGATAAAGAAAAGATAGAAGAACAACCACAGCCAACAGTCACAATTGTCAAGCATGGAACGACTCTACTCTTTCAACCAAAAGATCTGGTCATTACTCAAAAGGTAAATACATCTGTTGTGCCTTCCCCTTCTACTTCTAATTCACAAACCAACCCACCTCCCATCCCTTTGAAAACTCAAAAAGTTGAAGTGCCTTTTTCTGTACCTAGCTCAATTCAGTCATTTGACATAATTGATCATGTTAAGAAGACAAAATTATAGATGTCTAAATTTAAGTACTTGCAGTCCAATCTAGATCAACTAAACAAGCTGGTCCAATATGTTAAAAATTAGACCGTCCCTATAGGACAAAAGGCTAAAAAAGTAACTTTTGATTCTTTAATGAATACGCCTATTCTAAATAATTTGATTATCACTCCTCTAGCTACTTCTAAAAAAATAGAACCCTTCTATGTTTCCCTATTAATCAATGGCCACACGCTGAGTAACTGTATAATAGACTCAAGCGCATCTGACAATGTCATGCCTACCAAAGTTGTTGAGTCCCTTGGTCTCACATTGACCAAGACGTTTGGGAAGTGTTTCTCCATGGAGAACAGGCAAGTGTCATTGTTGGGGCAAATCAAAGATGCTTAGTTTACATTCATAGCCTTTTCAGACAAGAGGATTAAAATGATTGTATCAGTGGCTGACGTCCTAACATCTTATGGCATTTTACTTGGATGGAATTTCTATAAAGACGTGGGAGGAGAACTGAACATGGATCTATCTGAGGCAAGGATCCCTGTCCAAGGTGTGATGAAAAGATTACTTACTGAAAAGGAATCAAAGTATGTAGTTACCAAGATGTCATGTCCTGAAGCTCAAATCCTCTTTAAATCTGTAGGTATGGGTAATTACTTTTTATATACAGATCATGAAGAAATATCCTCCATCTCTGACGAGGGGAAGTTTGAAGAAAAGCCAATATCTAATGAGATTTGGACTCTAGAATTTGACGGTAGTTCTTCCTCTACTGGTTCAATAGTTGGTATTGTCTTAATATCTCCTCAAGGAGATATGTTCCCTTCATCCTATAAGTTACAATTCAACAACACAAATAATATAGCTGAATATGAATCGTTGTTGCTGGGCATGAAGGTTGCTCAAGAAAGAGGCATCAAATATCTTCATGCTAAAGGGGACACCAAATTAGTGGTCTGTCAAGTGAAAAATTCATATCAGACCAAGAATGATAGGCTGTGCCATTACCTTAATATTGTTTGGGACCAAATTGGAAGTTTTGAAGCTTTCAACATTTTTTCCATTCCAACAGAATCCAATGATAGAGCTAATGCACTCACTATTTTAGGAACTCTTTTAGTTCCTCATTCTAATTTTAAAGAAGATAAATATACCATTGAGCTGGTCTATAGGCTGAGTGTTCTTGACAATGATGATCATTGGCAAATTTTCAATGATGATTAGCAGATCATTGCCTTCTTGGAAAGAAAAGACAATTTTAAACAGCTATATTTTGAAGGCAGTGAATCTCAAAAGCCTGAATTAATTCTAAATCCAGTTCAAATGTCAATGAACAATTCCTATAGCTAAAAGGAAACAAAATTCATAAAGGCTTGGTTTCTCTTGAGAAGCTATTTGACAAGCATGATAGGTTCATCAAGCAACAATAGACAAATCTAAATTTCTCTCAGGGATTTGACCAAGTGAATCTGACCAACAAAGAAAATCCAAAAATGATCAATATTGGTAAGTGATGTACACCTAAAAAAAAATTCAAATTTATTTCTTTGCTCCATCAATACATTGATGTCTTGGCGTATTCATATGAAGATCTGAAATCTCTATGACCTGATGAAATCTGCCATCATATTCCTCTCAACGCTGATTCAATGCCTTACAAGCAGAAATCTAGACAATATAATCCAAAAATTTTAGGTACAATTATGTCTGAGATTCAGAAAATGTTAAATACTAGGATTATTTTTCCAATCCATCATTCTACATGGATTGCAAACATAGTTCCGGTAAGGAAGAAAAATGGTGAAATCCACATTTGTGTAGATTTTCAAAATCTGAACCAGTCATTTCTGAAAGACAATCACCCTTTACCAATCATGGATCAAGTGCTTCAAACAGTAACAAGATTAGAAATGTTATCAATGCTGGATGGTTTTTTAGGCTATAACCAAGTTGAAGTTGCTGAAGCTGACCAACACAAGACTACATTCACCATGCCTTGGGGTACAGTTGCATACAAAAGAATGCCTTTTGGATTAATAAATGCTGGTGCTACCTTCTAGAGAGCTATGGACATGGCTTTCAAAGATGAAATTGGCAAACTCATAGTTGTATATCTTGATGATTTAACTATCTTTTCAAAGCGTCGATTTGATCATGTGCACCACTTACAGCAAGTGCTAGAGCACTGTCGACAGAATGGTATTTCTTTAAATCCTAAAAATTTTATTTTTGGAGTAACAGAAGGGAAACTCCTTGGACACATTATGTCCAAAGAAGGCATAAAGATTGACTCAGACAGAGTCAAGTCTATCCAAGAGTTGAATTTGCCTACAAGTAAGAATGTTGTTCACTCTTTCTTTGAAAAAGTGAATTTCTTACAGAGGTTCATCCCTGAATTTGCTGAGAAGACAAGACACATTGTAAACATGATGAAAGGAAAGACTACCTTCAGCTGGACCAAAGAAGGTAAAGTAGCATTTCAAGATATCAAAGTCACTATTGCTCACACCCCCACCTTGGTCTGCCTAGATTACCATAGAGATTTCATTATATATAGCTATGCATCTGAGCATACTCTTTCAGCGATTCTTGTCCAACAAGACAAGAAGGTATGGAATCCCCTATCTCTTTCATGAGCTGCCCTCTGAAAACTCATGAAATGAAGTATTCAAATATAGACAAGCACACTTATGCCTTGGTAAAAGTAGTCAAACACTTTTGCTTCTATATTCTGAATTCACATATTACTGCCTTAGTTCCTGACAGCACAATCAAGGCTATATTAACTCAATAGGAGTTTGGCACAAAGAGAGGTAATTGGATTGTAAAGATCTAAGAATTTGATCTGGATATCAAGCCGACAAAGCTGGTCAGAGGTAAAGGCCTTTGTCAATTAATGGCTGACAATAAGCTAGAAGATATACAACGTGAAGACGTTGAGGTTGACAATACACCAACAATCCTTTTTGTTTCTACTACCAATGAATGGTATTCAGATATTACCTATTTTCTGACTTATGGAGAATGTCTTGCTCATTTGTCTTACAAAGAGAGGAGAACTATCAGATTGAAAGCTACGAATTTTGTTCTTTGGGACAATGGCCTATATAAAAGAAACATAGATGGAGTTTTCTTTCGTTGTGTAGATAAAGAACAATAGACCTAGATCTTGAAATATTTCTACAATCTAGCATGTGGAGGACATTTTTTTGCTGCTGTGACTACTCACAAAATTCTACGAGCCAGGTATTATTGGCTGACTCTTTTCCAAGATGCACATAAATGGGTAAGGAAATGTGAACTTTGCCAGTAATTTATTGGAAAACCCAAGTTGGCTGCCTTACCTCTCAAGCCAGTAATCATAGAGGAACCTTTCCAGCAGTGGGGACTCAATTTTATTGGGACAATAAATCCATCTTCAAGTGCTGAACATGATTATGTCCTTACAGTGACTGATTATTTCACCAAGTGGGTAGAAGCAATCTTGACAAAGCATGCTACTTTAGAAGTTGTATGCAACTTCTTCAAAGAGAATATCATTTCCAGATTTGGAGTCCCACTCAAAATTGTTACTGATAATGTAGCTTGTTTCACCTCTCAAGAAATCATGCAATTCTATTTTTATTATGGAATTATGCTTTCTCATTCTTCTGATTATTTTCTGCAAGGGAATGGACAAGCTGATCCAACATTAAAAATTTGGTAACTATTATCAAGAAACTTGCAGATGATAATCAAAGGATGTGGCATAAAGCATTAGTTGATGCTTTGTGGGCTGACAAGATCATGCCAAAAAGGGTAATTGGTATGTCTCCTTTTCAACTTCTCTATGAGATTAATGCTGAGATACCAATCACTTTAGAGTTACCAACCTTGAAATTGGTGAAGGCCATTGAAGATCAGACATATGAGAGTTCTCTTGACAAAAGAATCATGTGCCTGACTCAGTTGGAGGAACAAAGAACCATGGTGGTGGACAGAATTGATGTTCATCAAAATCTAATAAAGAAACTTTTTGATCAGAATGCTAGAAATCGTGATTTCCAGATTGGAGATCAAGTTCTGCTATGGGACAAAAGAAGAGCACCAAAAGGAATGCATGGAAAGTTTGACTCCCTTTGGAGAGGCCCATTCATAATTCATCAGCACATGGGTGAAAACAAATTTTTGTTAAAATACCAAGATGGCATGCTCTTTTCTCTGCCCCATAATGGGTAGCATCTGAAACACTTCAATTCTTGAAGTATCAGATCATTTCCTCTGTATATATGTATATTTATATAGTTTTAAATTTTATTTTGTTTTATTTGTTTTCATTTTTGACGTCTTTCATTTCTAGAAAGCATGAATCCAAAGCCCAATGGTACACTTGAAGACACTAGAGTTTCTGAATTCTACGCCTTCTAATTCATTTTGCAATTGACAAAAATTCCCCAACTAGAGCCAGTTGTTGTCTCCCAAAAATAACAGTCATTTTTGGAACAACATTTGAATTATTTTGGTTCTACAAACCAAAATAATATCTTCCATTTTCATAATTTGTCTTAGATATTCAGATTTCTCATTTTCAAAGCTTCTCAAAAAATCTACGGACTCTGTAGGCTTGAATCTATGGACTCTGCAGGCTTGAATCTACCGACTGTGCAAGAAAAGGAATATCTACGGACTGTGCAGGAAAAGGAAAATCTACGGACTCTGTAGGCTGGTTCATTTTTATCTAGTTTCAAAGACTTTTGCAAGCAGTTTTCAATCAAAAGAATTGATTTTCAACATTTGTTAATTTTCCAAGATTGGTTCAAAGTTTTGGTTCGTATGAAAATCTTCATCAGCAAACATCTGAGTGCAAAAATTAACTTGAACCATTGAGCTGAGCCATTAAACCATTTTGGTTCAAAACGTTCAATGGGTTCAAGGTTCAATGATAGGTTCAACCAAAAGAATAGTTCAATAGTTCAATTTAACTAAGCAGTTCAATGCTTTATTTCATTCAATTGGTTCATTCTTTCATTTCATCTTTTGGTTCAACATCTATAGGTTCAGCAACAGGGGCTCAACGTGCTTCATTGAACCATTGAACTAGTTCAACAGATTAGTTCAATCTTTTGGTTCAACGTCAAAATTCCTGTTGGTTCAAAGGCAAGTACACTATTTTTGGTTCAATGCTTATTTTATTAGCTTGTTTTATTCATTGAACCATCGGCTTGAACCATTTTGGTTTAAAGCCTTGGTTCAACCGATTGGTTAAACGTCAAAGTTCATCCAATGGTTGATTAGCTTTTTGGTTCAAAGGGAACTTGGTGCGCTTCATTGAACCATTGAACCGGTTCAACTAATGGTTCATTGGCCAAGTTTAAAGGGGCAGTTCAATGAAAAAGGATACTTTTCTAAAGGACAAGTGCCCTTAGGAGGGCACTTAATCAAGAAAAGCACCTTTTCGGAGGATCATTTTTCTAAGAAGACGAAAGGTAATTCTTTCAGATTTGTCTAAGGCATTTCAAATTTTTTTGATTAAAGACTTAATTCTTTTTTATTTTTGTCTGAAGGAATTCCTTCGGACAAAAATTCTGAAAGAATTCCAAATGGCCAAAGACCTCGAAGAAATTTTCAAAGACTTGTTTGACGAAACAAATTTCTACGGACATTTTGTCCATGAGAATTTTACCCAAACATTTTATCTACAGGAATTTTCTACGGGGACTGCTAAAACAAAATCCTAGAGAAATATTTGTCCGCAGGGATTACTAAAGCTAAAAGGGCTACCGAAGGACCCTGAAGGGCAAGTGCCCTTGTGGGGGACTCTCAACGGCCAAAATAAAGGGCTCAACAAGGATCATTGTTCAAGGCCCAAATGGGTATGTCCAATTCAAAAAAGTACTAAGTAGAAAGCCAAAAGCCAAAAGAAGACCAAGAGGTGACTCCCACAAAGACGTCAAATTCAGCATAGCCGACTAGCCGTTGGAAGCATATTGACAGGCATGTAAACGTCAATTTTAAAGACAGTAAAATAGCCTTTGATTTACAAAAATGAATGCATTTATAGAATTCAAGGCAAAAACTAGCTAAAAGTGAGGAAAGGCAGAACAATGGATGGATACAGGGCTCGATTCAATAAATTTGGAAAGGAGGAATGATGAAGACAAGATCAAAGCGACAGATGGACATTGAAAGTTGTAATCTTTCAATTGCATAGCCTATTCATCTACATTGAAAAGATCAAATGAGTAAAAGGCCCCAAAGTTCTAGCTAATCTTCCTAACATTTCCCAATGCATCATGATGTATTATTGTTCCCGAGTCCTTTTTGAAATGGCTATATAAGGGACTTTCTTTCATTGTAAAATGATCTTCTTTTTGACAATCTAAATGAAACTCTGCTCAAATTGAGAAGCATCATTGAGACTTTGTGCTCAGTTTGTTGATCATATTCTATTAATGAAAACAAGGGAATTTTTCAGACTTTGTGCTGTGATATCTTTTTTGTTTCATTAATTTTATAAGCAAGATTAGTAAATTAGTTAGGAAGGTGTCCTGAAGAATCAACTGTGGAGAGACTTTGTGCTTCCATAAGCTACCTTCAGTGTGTTTTCATTATATTATTGTGTAAAGGACTTTGAGAAGACTTTAAGCTTTCATTGCCCTTCGTATATCACTCTTGAGTATTTCAGGTACAAACTTTGTGCTATGTCTTGATTTGCTGGTTACCATACTTTTAGTCATATTCTGCTTTTATTTTTGGGAAAATTCTTGTGGCTGGTTGAATAGTTCTTCTGAAAGAAGAGGAGTGCTGTCTGTCATTCTCTTGAGTTTTTCATTTGTTTTATATACATCATCTCTAAAGAAATAGAGATGGATGTTTGGTCCTACCCTTGAGTATTATTTTCTTTTTATACATATACATAACATATTCACAGGGAACCTCCCCTTGATGAGAGGAGAGAGCAGTCTCCTTCTGATGTGATAAACTTACACATTAGGATGGCTAATCTTCTTACTTTTGCTGATAATACCTATTTTGTTTACCATTATGCTGATAGACAAAATATTCAACCAACAATAAGCATTCATGAATCATACACATCATTCATAACAATGATCAAGAGAGACAATGTGAGATCAATCACATAACACTTGACATATGTGGTAACCCTCTTGGGGGAGAAAACCCATTAGAACCTATAATTAGATTACTATCTTATAATAAAAATAACTAATTTAGACCAACTACAACTAATCAAGGAACTATAATCCCTTCTTAGTGAGACTATAATCCCAGAAGGTGCCACCTCACTTGTCTAGTTGAGTTACAAAAACAATTAAAATTTATAAAGTTTCACCTTGCAAAGATGATGTAACCCCATTAAATGATGAGCTACCAAAATGACACCTATGACCACATCCACATTTGAACTAATGTCTTCATCATAGGATGATGAACCTCTGATCATCACTCTTCACCTTATTTCATACTCAAACAACAAGAACACTATTTTTCCAACATAATTAAGACCTATAAGTCATAAAAATAGTCATCAATATGATATTATCATCATCTCATCTACTAGGTACTCTACCTCTCCTTCATTCCATAATTCACACACCCAAGCCTCTCTCAAATCTCTCACAAGTCTAGAAACCATCATCTTTGGCTCTACTATTTATAGAGCATACATGATAATAAACACTTTGGTCATACATTAGGCATGAATTATCCCATAATTAATATATCATATGAATATATAGCACAATACAATATTCATAGGTTTTCCATAGCATCTACTGGTCACCCTTAAGCAGCTACACCTTTTAATAAGGCCCTTGTATCTCTTACAGGTCTCATGGAGACCTATTTAGTCATTTAACACATCATCGAGAAAACTAAAAACACAAAACCAATTTAAAATACATCGGTCCATAAATTATGTACCCTTATACATCCTTAAGTTCTCACAATCATCAAAACACTCTTATTCTAAATTATAATTTACTCAAACAACATTATGTGCACACAATCACCATGAACAAATACATAGTCTATTTCTAAGTCTTTATTCATACTGCATATGATTGGTCAAACATTCATAAACACATATATCATAATCATAGAATCTAAAACACTCCCTAATATACAATTCATCAAGATACATAAAAAAATGATCTACATAATCTCAATTACTCTTCTTAGGTCACTTGTAGAACAAGAACAAACACACAATCAACTTTGAACTTTATAATATTTTATTGTGCACACTTCTATATATTCAAATGAGGTTAATTAGATGCACCATGGATTATTATTAATATTTTATTTTTATACCACTGGAAAATTTTTCTTGAATCAAAATTTATGGGCAAAATACCATAGACTAGTTTTTCCCTATTTAAATTTGAATATTTAAATGCAAATAGTCACAGTTAAACCTCAAACACTTTGCTCACATCTAGAGTCCTCACTACTAAGATTAAATAAATTACATAAATTTTTTTGTATTAATTTCAACCTTTAAAACCCATTCTACCAATACCAAATTTTAAATCATGAATAGTTGACCTCATCTTGTGTAATCTTACAATGTTAACTGGTCGTGCACCATTGATCTTTGTGGATCAGTCATGTCCTTATCATGCAGTGCTCACTGTTTGATCCTACTCAAAACTCCCATGATCATGAAACTTGGAATGATATTGTTTTTTTTTCACTTCTTGGATCAATTCATTCCATCTATGTTGCTCAAACTTTAACTTGTGCAAAAATGACTATGGGAACCTTAGTTATCTACCTAGAAGGCCAACTTTGCATAGACATATCTTTTACCTCGATCACTCACAAGTACTTAAATTTGGAACATATTATTTCCTCACATAGGATAATCTAAAAATATGAAAAAATACTCATAAAACCCTCACACATGTGAGATATAATGACATTAAAAATCTCATTGATATTTTTCTACCATAGAGATATCTATGTTAAAAACTTGTCTAGAAGGCCAACTTGGAACATGCTTATATTTTGCTACGCTTTGGTGCTTAGCCTAAAAATTAGATATAATAAAATAGATATAAAATGAACAAAACCATATGATAACCTTCTCTTGAAACATCCACATGTGTGAAATATGATGCCATTAAAAAGCTTACTTGGTTATTCCTTACCTCATGCAAATTTGGCCAAGTATGGGAAAACACTGTCAAAATCCCTGGGAGCCCATATTTACACTTATTTTGATGCACTAAGATGAATAATCTAAAATTTAGTGCATAATAACTAGGGATAATACTTAACAAACCCATGTGACCATTTCCTCTTGACTCATCCACATGTGATAATGGTGACATCATCAAACTACTTAGATTTTTTGCCATTGGACCCAAAGTGTCTAGATGAAAACTATGGACAAATAGATGAATTTTAATTATGCACACAAGCACTCAAAGAAAAAAAAATATCTTAGGGACATCTTGCACATCCTCAAATCACCATACTAATACCTAAACATCTCTAACCATGCCAAAATAGAAGATCAACCAAGCATACTTTAAGCATACTAGGATAAGCACATTATACACTTTATCATTGTCATATAGACTATCAAGACACTTCATCCACTCACCTAGACACCTCCATGATGTCATCATTACATATTTGAAAATGATCCAATAATAATTTGGATTTAGAATCAAGACCTTAATAATTACATGAATTCTTATGTTAGAAATAATTATATTGCCTTCATTGTCTATGATGAAAATGGACTAGCCATATAAACTATATGGGCTGATTTATTCATGCCATTTTTCATCATTCAAAAGAAAAATACAATAAAAATTATTGGTTCCAAATGTCTTGCCTACAAACTTGTAATAAAGAGGAAAATATAAATGTGATCTATGTATGGGTTTATTTTACTAAATGATTAAATTAATGATCAAGGAATGAACCTAATTGTCAAGATAAGTTGTAAGCCTTCTATGCATTATTCCTTACATACTAGTTCTTAATTGGTTGAATTATTTACTAATCATGTGGTAGGGTTTGAAGATAAAAACATAATGTGAGTACCCACAATTAAAGTTTATTTATATAAACCCTCATGGGTAGAATTGTGAGGTGTATTGCGTTATAAAAATACACTAGTGTTCTTGGGTTATGAATAATATTGTATTTGAGTGTGTGATTGAGTTGTTGAGTTTGGATCAATGACTATTGATGTTGACCTCTAAAGGTATCCTCTTGCATGGATTAATGTATTTGTCGTGAAAGACTATTTGGGAAATTTATAAGAATGATACAAGTTTGATTGATAATTATATCTTGAGTTATTATGAAAATCCAATTTAATATGAATGAATGAACATGCCCACTATTAGGGGCAAATATAAATTTGTGCATTTGGATCTACTTGTAGCATTATTTTATATGGGGCTACTCAGTTGTTAAACTTAGGATATCCATTGAAGGGTAAGATATGGTACAAAGACCTAAACTAAAGACTTAATTTAATAGTCTTGGTAGGTAGTACCATTATAATGTTTACCATACCTTTGGTAATTGAAAATAGATTTTGAATTAGTTGGGTATCATATGGTAGACTTTGAGAAACATTAGAATAATACAACTACCGTATTAGTATACACTGGATATTAAATGATTATAATTTTTTTGTCATTGTTAAGCCTACTTATAAATATAAAATTGTGAAAGTTATTATGCTATGTATTACTGATGTATCATATGGATCAAAAACATAGTTTCATGTCATTTAATAGTTAAGAATTTTTGTTGCAATATTGTGAACTAGTTAATTATGTATTCAAGTTATGGCATATTAATTCACTTGATATGATTCTTATTCATTGGGAACTAAATAGAAAAACTCAAAACTCCTCATGGCCTAAATTTTAGGTGACATTTGGATACAATTAATAATAATCCTATAGCTGGTCATACTCTCATAAATCATCTAAACAGCCAAATAGTGGAATGTTGACTCAAATGAATAATTTATCTGATATATATAGGCAAAGTTTTGAAATTAATGCTTAATAGGTGACCAGTGGTGAAAGCATCCCTAAATCAAGGGTGGATAATAACCCATGATGGTTATTACTACCAAATGGTCCCTAATGTTTCTTGAATAAATTCATTTTTGTAGCATTGATTCATTAGATAAAAATGAACCTTGAAATGGTGGCTTTCTAATTCAATTCATTAAGGAATTCAAGGAATGAGAGATCCCTCTTTAATCATCAAGGTTATATAAAAATTATGGGCTTTATGTTGATTCCTATATCTTATATATGTGAACTACACTAGGATGCAACTTATGTTTTAGTTAGGCTCTATTTAGCCTGTTACTCTAATTGATAATTCATGGGTTAACTTTTATGACTTGAATTATTGGTTACAATTTTGAATTAAAAGAATTGATTGTATTTTTTTATTAAACATGGGTTGAATCTAATTACTAATGGTAGAGGAATTGTGGTGCAAGGACCTAAGCTAAATATTAATCTATACAATCTTGGTTGTTAGTTCTAGTACAAATGCTTATGGTCATCTAATTTTTGGACATGTTTATTCACATGTTTAACAATTGATTCTTCCATTGGGGTTCATGATGGATGTGGGTATTAATAATTTGTGTGCTTTCTATTATATGTTTCTGGTATCATCAATTATACTATGGGCCCTATAAACATCCTTATTTGCACTCTGTCAAGAAATTCTTAATTTTTTTTGGGTTTGTTTCGTAAGTATCTTGATTTCTTTATTATGTCAAAGAAAAAGAAATCCTATAGATGCATTAAATTATTTTTTAGGAAAAATCATTATGATAATGTCTAACTTATTTTAAATTAATGTTTTTAACTGAAAGTGCATTTAATTTTGAATATGGTCAATATATGAGAATAAATTTCATGTTTGTTAAATATGTATTAGAAATGACAGTTTTTACAAGATTAATGCTTAACACCATCTAATTTATTAGGGTAAAATGATCTCTAGAATTTGTCTTAATCAAACCATATGGTTAATTTTCATATCATTTTACTTTACACATTTTATAAAAGATAATAACATGTATTCCTAAAATATCCTAGGCTCTAGTTATGTGATCTAATAATAAATATCAATGTCCATTGTAATAAATTGAATTTATCATTTTTTTTTATCATAATATAATTGGTAAATCTTGGTTGATTTCATTTTTTCAATTTTTTTTATTACTTATCATTCACCATAGGATTTCCCTCCCTTTGTCATATGGATGGATCAAATCATGACACATGGAACCATATAGCTCACTTTGGATCCTAGGGGACTTTTAAACTTGGTCATTTCACATGACTTTATAATGGGCCTCCTGAGATGATGCTATGTGACATCATTGCAAAGACCCAATGACCCTGATAATGTAGTGACCATAGAAAATCCTTAAGGATATATATCCCCAAGATTATAAAACGTGGCAGCATCATGGCCACATAGTAAACTAATAATTAGTAGTGGAAGTAGTTGGTATTTAAAACTCATCGAGCTCCTACAATCCTAAGATCATGCCACATGGGGTGATCACAAGACCTAGGGACCCAAGTAGTACAAATAGTAGTTGATAAGCCTCAAGGCTATGGAAACTAATAAAAATCCACCCAACCAAGAGGTGAAGACCATTATAACTCATTGAATAAATAAAGTGAAGTTCAAGTTCAATTAATAGATCAATACATCAATAGAAAAAAATAAATTGACTAGGTTTTGATGGAAAGCTAGATTTTAGACCACAAATAATGGAACATATTTTTTAACATCATTTAAAGAATTAGTAGACTTAAAATATTTGATACTCTTGTGGAAAACTCTTATCAAATAAAATCAAGACACTTGGTGGGGTCTCGGTGAACCATAAGATTTTTGTAATTCAAAATCCCAAACGAATAATAATATTGAAAAAACTATTACAAGTGTAATTTTTAATAAATAACATTCATAGTTGAAATAAATCTATAATAATATGAATATCTACAAAATATTGTATTATTAATATGAAAAAATTTAGGTATAACTCTATAATATTGTCATAATATGCATTTCTAGCTTTCTGATTGGCTATGAAGACAAAAAAGTGTAGATGTGTTGGACAATTGATTGTCCATTTAATTTGTTTGATGTATAGTTAGAATATATATATATATATATATATATATATATATATATATATATATATATATATAATTTAAAGAGTAAAAATACATTGAATGAAGACAAAAGTATAGGTTTATTGGATTGTTCATAAGTAACTAAACATTATATACATAATAGTCGATAGGTTGTTTTGAATTATAAGATATATATTCGTAAATTCAAAAAAAAAAAAAACTTGATAGATTTAGTTGAATCAAAGTGAAAAAATTGAACATATGTTAATTTCCTGTCTAACTTATATTTATATATTAAAATAATTTATTATTTGTTATTTAAATGTTTCATCACTTATTATTTTATGTTTTTTGACATTCATGTCAATTACCTATATGGACCATAAGTGACTATAGATATGTGGTAATGTATATACCTTCAATTTTTTGATATCATGGTTAATATTTTAGCAAAAAAACTATTTCAAGCCTTGGATCTAATAAAATACAAAATTAATTAACTGATAAAGGAAAAAATTTCATAGCTAGTTAGTAATCACACACTAGTTTTTTGTTTTCTTGTTAATACTTAGATACATTGTCACTATGAAGATGAAACATATGTATAGATATGATAGATTATTAGTTGCCTATTTGATTTGTTTAATGTACACATACAAAACAAATGTAGGAATTTAATTTTAATATTACAAGTTAATTGAATAAAAAAATTATGAAAGAATGTGTAAAAGTTCGGATAATAATCTAGCTCTTACCACTTCTAACATGCATATCAAATTATTCAAAGTAGTAATAAAGCAATTATTTATTTTACATAGAAATCAATTTGATAGAAAAAGTTGAAAATAAAGTTTTAAATTGTCTCTATTTCTTTGTGATGTTAGAGAAAAACAAATCCTATAGATGCATTAAATTATTTCTTATGCAACATCATTGTGAACATGTGTGATTGATATTTTAAGGATTTTTTAATTGAAGGCACATTAAACTTTTAGGATGGATGATATATGATAATAAATTTCAGGTGATTTTGATAGATATTAATGGATGTACCTAATATTTGAATAAACATAAATAGAAATAAAGGAAAGTGTAAATTAGTCTGTTACGTATCTCAATTTCTTTCCAAAGTTAGAGAAAAATAAATCCTACATATGCATTAAATTATTTTCTATGCAACACCACTGTGACCATGTTCGACTGATTTTGAGGTGAAAATTTTAATTTGAAGTGCATTTAATTTTTATCACAATGGGTATATAAGAATAAATTTCATGTCAGTTAAATAGATATTAGAAATCATAGATTTTTCAGGATTAATGCAGAATAACATTTGCTTTCTTAGGGTAAAATGAAATTTAGAAGTTATCTTAAGAAGAACATGTGGTTAAGTTTCATATCATTTTACTTTACACATTTTAAAATAGATAGTAATCTTTAGTCCTAAAATATCGTAGGCTCTAGTTATGTTCTCTAATAAGAAATATCAATCTCCATTGTAAAAAAATGTTTTTAGTGTTTATTTTATCATAATATAATTGTTAAATCTTGGTCAATTTTATTTTTTTACTAGAATTTTTTTGAAATATTATTCAACAATGGATTTACCTCCCTAATCCCTTTAGATAGATCAAATCATGCTACATCAAACCATCCAATTCACCTAGGAGCTTGGGTGACTTTTGAACATTGTTGTTCTAAAGGATTTTACCAGGGCCTCTAGAGCATTGAGATGATACCACATGACATCATCATTATGATCGAAAACCTTGATAGTATAGTGACCATGTAAAATTACTAGGGCCCTCTAACCCTATAATGATGCCACATGGCATCATCTTAGGGACCCACACACCTAGGAGGTAGTAGTGGAAGAAGCTGGAAGTTGACACTCATTGGGATCTCATGATCCTAAGTTTGTGCCATGTGACATGATTTTGGGGGCCTGAGAACCTATGTTACATGGAGAGAAATTGATAAGCCTTAGGGACATGGACAAAGAAGATAACCTATAAATAGCCATGTGGACAAGAGGTGAAGACTAGTGAAACTTGATGAAGAAAAAAAGTGAAACCTGCTTTCATGAAATACATTAATACGCTAGTCAAAAAATGAAATTGACTAATTTTTGATGGAAATATAGAATTTAAATAATAATAAATGACCCACATTTCTTTTAATGCTCTAAATAATAATTAGACTTAAAGTATTTAATATTTTTTTGGCAAACTCTGATCAAGAAAAATGAAGACACTTGGTGGGGTCTCAATGAACCAAGAGAGTTTTATAATTCAAAATCCCAAATGAATAATCAAAAAGTGATTGTCATTTGGATAATTAAATAAAATGTGTATTCATTTATTAACCAATACATGTTAATATGACATCATCTACACACATGTCATATGGATATTTTTTGTTTTAAAATTTATGTATTACAATAATATTAAAATTATGTTATAGGAGGACAATCTAATAAATAAAATTTATATTTGTGAATAGTTTGTACATTAAATTTATTTTATACCTTATAATTGCATTAAATTTAATAGAATATTCCTAAATAAGACATAAATAATATGTTAATATTTATGCATTAAACTATAGGCAAAACTTTATAATATTATCATAATATGTGTTTTCAAAAAATTTGAATGGTTTAAAAAATATAATTAATTAAAAATTGATTCCTATAGTCTCCTATATTGGTAGGGAAAATAACCATATACTTTACATATGATGTAAAAATAATTTTTGTCACACTTGATGGCACGGGTGCCAAAATTTAGAGGGGTAGGAGTGGATAGCTATGGTTTTAAAGATATTTACATTATCGTACGTAGAAAGTATGTGGATGGGGGGGGGGGGATTAATATGTAAGGGATACAAATAAATTCATTTATTTACCCTAAATTAGTTTTCTCAAATTTTATTTGAAAAATAATTATTACTAAAACTAAATATATTTTACATAGGATTGTTTTTAAATTTTAATAAGTTTCTTTATTGAGACAAGGGGACGTATTTTTTAATCTATTTTTAGATAATGTGAATTAAAATAGGATAAAATTATAGAATTAATTCATATTTTAATATATGTAAATCAAGTAAAAATTTTAATTTAATTGATCATGACTGATCTGATAATGCAAACTAATATTTATGGAAAGTAATAAGGAGATCAAGATAATTAGATTTATTTTATAACTAATTGAATATGACTATGTTTTAGTAGTGTAAACATAATCAAAGTAGGCCTATAATTCATATAGATACATAAATATGCATATATGTGCACAAGGTCGATATAATAAGGCTTAGACATAAATGTTGATGATAGTGACTAAGGATGAAATTACTATCCTAGGTAGATCTGTCTCTCTATAACTATATAGTTTGGTGCACTTACCTAATATGTATTTGAATGTGAGATATTTTATCCTTGTATTTGTACAAATCCATAAATTATTTTCCTTCTCCTTAAAACCATAGATCTTCTTATGAAGGATGAAAATATGTATAAAGTGAGGAAGTGTAATTGGAACAAGATGACCCCAATCACCACTATTATTGATTGATTATTTCCTATATATCCAATATTTAGAATAGGGATGTTAGTACACATAGTTCTTAAACTTAGTTATAATGTGAAATATTAATCTTTAGATAAATTAACACACATATAAATATATATTTTATCTTGGAAATGTTGGCACTTGACATAGTTTGGTGTGTTTCAAACTTGGATGATGACTGATCCTAGTGATTTATTTATTGATCTAGGAGGATCCCCAAATTTTACACATTTAGATGGTTCCAAATTTTATTAAAACTTAACACACATCAAAGATCTCATCAAGAGCCTTCTAACACAATTTTAATCAAGTCATTTAGACACCATATGAAAAAGTTATGGCCCATTAAAAGTAAAATCAACTAGGAAAATAAAATACAGTCTGCACATAGTGTTGAGTAAGTAACTAAATAGACCTATACAGATTTGATAGCTAGACCAATCATAACATGAAAATTGGATCAATCACATGATGACACATGGTAGAGAGAATAAAAATGATTTTGGTTTTGTTTTTTGATATTTGACAATGTATGTGTTAGGGTGGGGGCCACACTATTTATTGAATGGGCGCCCTTCAATTAGTGGGTTGTTATTTTTCTAAGGATGGGTACCCTACTATCTATATTCCCTATGTTATGGGAGTATTTTTTCATATAAATATTCACAGTGACTTCCTACAACCAATTTAGCATTAAAATTCTATGTATTTACAAAGGTATAGTGCCAAGGACAAGTGGAGAGAGTTCAAGCCACCATATGGCATTCCATCAAGCCTCCATGCTAACTACCTAGTTCACATCTACCAAGAACAATCTAAAAGCATCCATGGATAGTGGTCTAAAGTGAGTCAATATATTCATGGCATTAGGTACAAGTAAGAAAGAAGGTGGATTTATTTTTAAACCCTTCTTTACTATTTTTAGTAATCTAAAATGTCATTTGAGTGCAATGAGTGTCACTTGAGACCACCTTATCCTCAACATAACCCTAGACCTATATTAGGGTCTATCTTGATTATTTTACATATTTTGTGTGAGACAAAACCATTTACATATACATAAAAAGTAGCACTAAGCCAACTTATAATCACCAAACTCTATTTTTCACCCATTCCTACCACCTGTATATTAGCACAATCCTTTGGACTATAATTGCACTATTAACCAAAGGGTGATTTTGATGTCCCCTTACTCCTTACTCCCCCAATTGATATATTTCTATTCATAAAAGAACTCCTAAGGTTACCCTAGACTTATTTAAAATATTGAAAAGCTCAATAAATCTATATATAGACCACTTCTATTAATTTATCCACTAGATGGAAATCAGATGAAAATACTCTTAAACAAACTTAGAAAAAATTATGCAAATCAAGGCTATTGATCATGATTCTTACCTAATTCAGCATACACCCATGTACAATAGTCCATCTCTCATATTAATTAGATTTATACCTTTAAGTCATGGTCAAATATTTCAAACCAACACTCATACTATAATTCACTTGCATTTACACCAACACTTATATTGGGAGAGCTATGTCGGGCTTGATCTGCTTTCAAGGTATTGGTATGTAGGAAATGCTCAATAAATGGGGTGTTGAGGTAATGTATATCCTACCCTGATAATTCCATTATTTTTTTATTTTTGTTCCTCAAATACCCTAACAAACATGGAAGCCTAGGGTTTGACATTGAATCAGTCAAAACATAGAAGATGTAGTGAACCAACATCCTACTATGCCCTTAACCTATCACATGTATTAGGATAGGAATAGCTGACTTGTGGCTTACTTATCCATATTTGTGATATATCACATATCTCTATGCATTCATTTGGTTATTATGTCATTGTATGGAGTGACCATGGCCTAGATAGACTATATATAGGAGGTAGTGGGTAATTGTTTATCATCATATTATGAATTCTGCTCTTATTAAAACTTGTGGAGGTTGCCCCTCGAAGTGGCTTCTCTATTATCATATATTATGATATATTTTATTATATTTTTACCTATTTATTATATTATACTTTATTTTTTAAGTAATTTCATTACAACTGGTATCAGAGCTGTGATTTGGGCAATCTTGTGGGTGAAACCCTAATTTTTTAAATTTGGCTATATCTAAAAAAAGTTAATAATTTCTCTAAAATTTTTTAATTGGAGGTGATAAATCATTAAATTAAGCTTCCATTAAAATTTTAGTTCATTTGGATCTATTTTACATAAGTTATCACCATTTTAGGGTTTTTCATAAAATTGCTCTATAGTGTGCAATTCAAAAAATGTTTCTAAGTTATTTACAATCTTTGGAAATATTATGAAAAATTGGATATGGTATGTTATTTGTATGTTTTTATTTTAGGATGACATAATTCTAAAATCACTTGGTTAAAGTTGGGTCAAAAGTGCCAATCAGGGTCGACATCATAAAGCCTTTTTATGGCAGGTCCACAAACTTGAGGCTGAGGAAAGGGTGCTAAAACCCTTGGTAAAATTCATAACAAGGAAGAGATGGAGTCATAAGGGGGATATAATAGATCCTTTATACTAGGTTTATCTAACATAGATCACAAAGTGAGCTAGCTTGACTATAGTGTGCAAGGCATTCAAAGTGAGGTGCAATGCATACAATCTAATATGAAATCCATACAAGATAGTTTGGTAGATATCATGATGGATTTGAAAAATAATCAATCAAATCATCTAGCTATCACTATTTCACAACCCCACCAAGGTGGTTCTCCCAACCAGTCTACTTCAAATCCAACTACATTGCCATAGAGGAACCTGTTACCTAAGGTGGATATGCATAAATTTTATGGAAAATATCCACTCAATTGGATCAACCAAATGGAGAATTTTTTTGATCTACATCAGATCCCAGGTGGATAGAAGGTTACCATGGCATCCTTGTATCTTGAACCTGATCAATTCATTTGGTATCAATGGTTATGTGCTCAAAAGAAAAAGATGACTCTCAGTGTCACCTGGTCAGATTTTACAGAGGAGCTATAATTACACTATGGCAATAGTGTGATAGATAATTACTTTAGCCAACTAGAAAAATTGTGATAGATTGGCTCCATCAAGCATTATATTCATCATTTTCATAACCTATCCTTACGTGTGGAGACAATTTCTAAAGAGAACTTAAATGACCTATTTTTGGGTGGACTCAAGGACCACATTCAACATGAGGTACACATGTTTAATCCACTTAAGATTTTTGATTCTATTCTCATGACACGTAGAGATAAGGAAAAAATCATAGCCAACAAGAAGCAACCATTCACTCATTTCAAAGATTATATCATATCGATACCAACATTTACTCCACCTACCAAATTGACCCCTCAGTAAATTGAAGAGAAGCATGCAAAAGGATTATGTTTCAATTGTGATAACAAGTGGAGAAAAGGACATAGATGTGCTGAGAAGAGGTTATTCTACATTGAGGGATCCAATGAAGATGATGCCTCCAATGATGATGAGAAAGAGATAGAGGTACCTGAAGATTCCAAACCTATAATTTCTTATCATGCACTTGTAGGTATTAGCACTCCACAAACTCTTAAGGTGGTGGGTTTCCTCAAGAAACAAAAGGTGACAATATTGATTGATTTGGTGAGCACACATAACTTCATCAACCATAAGTTGGCCACTCAATTGAAATATTTCATCTACCCAACACCAGGATTTCAAGTCATGATTGTAGATGAGGGCATAATTAATTATTTAGGAAAATGCCATAGTATTAAGCTTGCTATGGGTGAGTACAATCTCAATTATCCTATGTTTGCTATTCCCATGGGTAGCACAAACATTGTTTTGGGAGTCTAATGGATCAAAACCTTGGGTACCATTGAGATGAACTTCTAGGAACTATCCATGCACTTTCATTCTGAAGGTTGGAAAATTGAACTACGTGGATTACAAGCAAAATCTCCACAATTGATTAGTTCACATCAGATGACCAAGATGCTAAAAAATGGGGCAGAGGGATTTTTTGCATGATTATGTTTCATAAAATTTCAACCGATGCAGGGATCTACACATCTTTATCTACATATGATTCTTGATGACCACCCATCTATTTTTAGGGCCATGCCAAAAGTACTACCACCAAAAAGAGAACATGATTATGCCATTCAATTACTTCCAAGGAGTCAACCACCAAATATCAGACCATATAGATATCCATATGCACAAAAGATTAAAATTGAAAAGATGGTCCATGAGATGCTAGAGGCAAGGATCATCAAGCATAACCAAAATTCATATTCATCACTAGTGGTCATGGTGTGGAAGAAGGATGACACATGGAGGATGTGCCTAGATTATAGGGAACTCAACAAGTACACCATCAAAGATAAGTTTTCTATTCTAGTAATTGATGATTTAATTGATGAGTTTCATGGTGCTAATTATTTCACAAAATTGGATCTTCATTTGGGGTACCATCAAATTAGAATCAAGGATGAAGATGCTCATAAAAATACTTTTAGAACACATGAGGGCCATTATGAGTTTTTGGTAATGCCCTTTGGTCTAACAAATGCACCATCTACTTTTCAGAGCTTGATGAACACTATTTTTAGGCCTTTTTTAAGGAAGTTTGTGCTGGTTTTCTTTGATGACATACTGATTTATAGTAAGACATGGGAAACACATCTGCAACATGTGAAATAGGTGTTGATAGTTTTGGAGAACCATCATCTTTATGCGAAGCCATCCAAATGCTCTTTTGGAGTAAAGGAGGTAGATTACTAGGTCAAATTGTTTCCCATGAAGGTGTCAAAGTTGATCCCCAGAAGATCAAAGCTATGATGGAATGGCCCATGCCAAAAACTCTTAAAAATATCTGAGGGTTCCTAGGACTAACATGCTACTACCGAAGATTTGTGAAAGGTTATGGCATCATAGTGGCTCCACTCATTGCATTTCTAAAGAAGGATGCCTTCCATTGGAATGATGCCACCACTAAAGCATTTGAGAAACTAAAAGTAGCTATGTGCACCACTATATTTTTGGTTAATCCATATTTCTCAAAGACATTCACTGTTGAATGTGATTCTTCTGGATTTGGGTTGGGAGTAGTACTAATGCAGGAAAGAAGACCCATTACATTTGAGAGTCATTAATTCAAAGGTAAGAATCTACAAAAACCTATCAATGAGAAAGAGATGATGGCTATTCTTCATGTAGTTAAACAATGGAGGCCCTATCTGATGGGTAGACACTTTAAGGTGAAAATGGATCATGATAGTCTCAAATACTTTTTGGAGCAAAGATTATCATCTGAGGAACAACAAAAGTGGGTAACCAAAATGTTGGTTATGATTTTGAAATCATCTACAAGAAGGGTAAAGATAATGTAGTAGAAGATGCAGTATTTAGATGGGATACATCCACAGAAGCATTACTTTATGAAATGTCCATGTTGCAAGTAGATTGGGTGGATGAAGCCAGGTTAGAATGGAAGTAAGACAAGGATACACAGGGTATGATTCAAAATCTCTAATGAGGTACTTTATCCTCTAAAAAATTTGAATGGAAAGGTAATGTCCTATGGTATAAGTGTAGGTTATATTTGTGCAAAGATTCAGAGCTTAAGCATAATATTCTTGCAGAGTTACATGCATCTCCAATTGGGGGACACTCAGGGTTCTTGAAAAATTATCACAAAATTGAGAAAGAATTATTTTGGGAAGAAATCAAGGGATATGTACAAAATTTTGTGGTAGAATGCTTGATATGCCAATAGAATAAAGGTGAGATAGTTAAGACCTCAGGTCTGTTACAACCGTTAGCAATTCCTAGTCAAAGGTGGGATGAGGTTTCCATGGATTTCATCACAGGGTTGCCTTGTTCTGAAGGTATAAATTTTATCTTGGTCATTGTGGATAGGCTTAAAAAATATGCCCATTTTTTGGCTCTCTCACACCCATTTTTAACAAGTACAGTAGCAGCTATTTTTCTAGAGGTAGTTCTAAAATTACATGGAACCCCAAAAATAATTGTAAGTGTTCATGATCCTATTTTCAATATCAATTTATAGACTGAACTATTTTCCTATTTGGGTACTCAGCTAGCTCATATCTCATCTTACCACCCCTAATCTGACAGATAAATAGAAGTGGTTAACAAATGTTTAGAGGGGTATCCTCATTATTTTGTATCAGATAGATAGGAACATTGGGTTAAATGGCTACCACTTGCAGAATGTTGGTATAACACATCTTTCCATACCTCTTCTAAAATGTCTCCATTTCTATCACTATATGGTTACCATCCACCTTCCATCACTTCTTCATTAAAGGTGCAAACCAAGGTTTGAGATGTGGAGGAGCACATTCAACATCAACAAGAGGTTTTGGCTAGTTTGAGAGAGAATTTGGCCTTAGCATAAAACAAGATGAAGCAACAAGTAGATCAACACCGTAGTGAGTGAAATTTTGAGTTGGGTGACTAGGTATTTGTATGTTTCTAGCCTTACAAGAAGATGTCCTTGATGCAATAAAAAAGGAAAACAAACTTGCTCCTAAGTATTATGGCCCTTATCAGGTTCTATAGAAAATTAGAAGTGTGGCTTACAAGCTTGAGTTACCTCATTTATCTCACATACAACTAGTATTTCATGTTTCCTATTTGAAGAAGGTCATTGGATAGAAAGTTTCAACCTAGACAGAGCTCCCAGAACTCGATGAAGGATGAGTCATTTTGGAACTAGAGAAGATCCTCCAAACACGTACTAAGAGTTTGAGAACCAGAGAGATTAGGAAATATCTGATCAAGTGGAAGAACCTGAGCAGTGAAGATGTAACTTGGGAAGGTGAAGATTTTATGCAACAAAATCTAGAGTTGTTCAACACTGAGGACAATGTTTGTTTGAAGGGGAAGGGCATGCTACACCCCTAACCTATCTCATGTATTAGGATAGAAATAGCCAACTTGTGGCTTAATTATCCCTCTTTGATGATATATCACATTTATCTATTCATTCATTTGGTTAATTGGTCGGCCTATGGAGTAACCATGGCCTAGATAGACTATATATAGGAGGTAGTGGGTAATTATTTATCATCATATTATGAATTTTGCTCTAATTGAAACTTTTGGAGGTTTCCCCCTCGAAGTGGCTTGTCTATTATCATATATTCTAATATATTTCAGTCATATTTGTACTTATTTCTTCTATTTTAGTTTATTTTTGAATTAATTTCATTACACATCCATACACATAGGCACATAATCCTTAGAATTAGGTAGAGGTACACCAAGAAGTGCATTGTCCCTACTACCCAAAGGACACTAGTATGACATATAAGACACTAACATGGTGTTTTAATATCCAAGGGATTGAAATATTTTTTAGGATGGTTTATAAATCCTTATTTCTATTCACAACACCTTACATAGTCCTTGTACCAGTTTATAGCCTATCATTTGTCTATCTTAGTCAGTTTTTAGCTAAGTACATATCTTGTAGTTCATTTGCTATTTAGAGTATAATAAGATAAATAAATAAGTGTAAAAATACAAGACTATTGATATTTCTATATTTATTCCCTAATTTATTAGTCTAATACTTTCGAAACATATGGTTTTCCATTCCATAAATCCCTTACAAGTTAAATCATTTGGTGAACCTAACTTACTTTGAATACCATCCAAACCCTAGCCGTATATGCTGACTCTTTTCAATCAACATTATTGATAAGGTTTCATATGGTCATGTTTCATAACTCAATCAAAAATCCAATGAGCCAATAACATAATATGTATTATGATATAAAACTATATTATTAAAGATGACTAGCTTTATGATAGATAGATAACTCAAGGACATATTTAAGTATAGTTTATTACCAGCATTACATGAGGCCATATTATTTATAAAAGTTTCCATCAGTCATAGATCTATGTTATACAATGAAATATCTATAATTCAAACTTCTCTCCATGGGAAAATTCAAGTATACAACTAGATCAGATTCAACTAATAATAATTCCAATAATCACTCATATAAGGTTAGTCCCACTCAAAATAAGAATGAATAAAGTAAAATGGTTAATGGAGTCATCTCCTTACATGGTTTTATGATCTCTTCCAAGGATATCTTTCACAAATTTTCTTGAATCACCAACATGTCCTCTCTAGAAAATCTTGGAATGCAACATCGTATCACTCCATCTTATCTAAAATGTTAATACGATTAGGCCTATTCCAAGGAATTATGATGCCAACGCATTTTATGACTAGCATAGGACACTAGACCATAATACAAATGAATACATAAAATTGTGACATAAGATACAAGATTTGATAGATTTTAATATCATTGGTGTGAGAACTCCTATAGAGGCATTCAGAGCACAACCAAGAGACGTAAAAGCATTGAAAATATTTTTAGATCCATTTCTAAAACATATAGTTAATAATACAACATGAATTTTAGGTGTTTATTAAACTTATCAAGCACATCCACCACTATAATCTTATCATACTCATACAATGTACACAACCCCATAAATAATATCATTGGTGTGTACCATACCATAGTGCCATCTAGACCTCTCATTACTTTCTCATAAAAGGATATCATCAATGATGACTCAGATTTATATGCAGTATTTGTATGAGCTTACATTGATCATCATATTATTCATAGTGTCATGGTTGATAATGGTTTAAGCATTAATATGTGTACTATTACACTTTTACAACACTTGGGTTATTTAGAGCAAGATACTTCTCAGATAGATACAGTTATTTGTGGCTGCAGTGGACATGTTTATAACTCCATTATGGATATAGTACTTTTATTATAGGTTTGGCACACACATATGGCCACCATATTCTTAGTCATACCTAGTTCCCACACATTTGACATGTTATTGGGTAGGCCTTAGATACAATAGATTCAAGCCATTCCATCCACTATACACAGGTGACTTAAGTATATACATGTTAATCAAGTGATTACAGTTGAGGGCCTTCCATATTAGTATCCTTTACTTATTAGATAGATATTTATATAATATACACTAGTTACCACTATGAACATATCTTCTATTAACACACCTATGATATCAGTTGAGCCACTAATGAAGGTGAGGTCTACTGTTATAGTATTACCACATATACATAATATCCCATAGATAAATTTATTAGAGAGACCCCTGCATCAAATACATGTTTTGGATTATAAAGAGCCTTTATCTACCCCATTTCCATCTAAATCAATGTTAAAATATAAATCACCCATGTCAATGACAATTTATTCTACTAGATGGGTCCCTAAGAACCCCACATTTCACAGGTCTATTCAGTCAACTCCATAGACTCACAAAACCAATCCATAGGTACTTTAAGCTATAGATCACTTAGTACATCTAGTTTATAGATATTAGAGACCTCCTCACATATCACATACAATCACTCTTCCTTTATTTGTTACATGACACATTGATAGTGAGTCTCTTATAAGACTCATTGGTTAGTATGTTCCTCTCCACTTGTTCATAGTTTCTATTACCTTCTTCATTGTATATAGTTCATTTTCATGTTGTTTGTGCATAGTTTATACTCAAAAAACACAAAAATAATATAATAATTTTAAAAATACAAAAAATTATAACATTTTCAAAAATATAAAAACATTCAAATATTTCCTCAAAAATACAAATTTTAGATTAAATGCATTTCCATGTTTACATTACTTCTAGTTTCTAGGTAATAAATATGTTATATATGTTATTATGGTTGGTTTTATCATAAATACATGGTTTACTTATTCTCTTTGAGTGTTTGTAGATTATTACATGACTCAGGTCCTCTACATAGTTCCATATTTGCTACTATCTACCTAATGGGGGCACATACACAAATTTAACATTGATACATTCAGATATTGGGGGAATCATACTACACAACTTCCAATTTTTCAATTTATGTCCTTATATACTCCATACCATAAATTTCACATTGATTATATCTTGATATTGATAATCCTATACTACATAGATTTTTGATGACTACTACTATTATAGACTCAGTTTATGTACATATTTAATATTATAAATATTAATACCACATTTTCATGCATAATTTCATTTCTAGATTTCTTAGTTTTGATGTGATTTTGTCTCTTTTATTATACATATATTCAAGGAAATTTGAATATGTCATTACTTTATGGCTCCAATTAACTTATTTTATTATGTGTATTATTTAGACATGTGCCCATGTCCTTGTGTGTGCCTTCTTGATCATGCATGAAGACATTTGAACATGTCATTCCATGTGGCTCTAATCCAACCTTGTTTTCTCTTTGTGTATGTAGAAATTTGAACATGTCCTTGTAAGTAATGCTTTCTTAGCCTTAATGATAGGTGCCCATGTCCTTGGTATTGTGTCCCCTTGGCCGACTTTGTGTGCCTCATGTATTTGTAAGTATGTGTTCATATATGCATCATGTCCATGATATTTGTTTGTTTATTGAACACTCAATTTGAAATGCCATGATGGACCTTATGCATATTCCCTTCCTCTTTTGGTGCATTGATGGGCATCATGCCTCATCCCCCTAGGTAGTTATTTGGAATATACTTAGATTTATTGTTCATATACATGCTTATATTATTCTATTTATCTTGAAAACCTTGTAAATGATATATTTAACATACATCATAAATTACCAACTTATGTTCATATTATTTTTACATTCTAATGTCATGTATACACATTATATCAGTTTGTCACACCAATATCATATGTTTTAAGTGTAAAACACATGATGCATATATTTTATTTTGAGTATAATTATTGTAGAGGTTCAACAACTCCCCTCAAAAGAGGGGTCATTCATAAGGGTTTTTCATAGAGATCAAGCCATCCTAATGTACTTAGAACATAGTTTTCAACATGCAGACATAAAATACAGAGCCCAAATTTAGGAAAACATAAAAATACTCATATACATATCAGTCTTAGTTTTGAAATGAAACAATACATTTGGTCAATAACATGACATAGAGGACATTATCACAATACACTATTAACCATGGGACTATGCTACTATCTAACAACCCTAAAAATAAAAAAAATATAGAATTATCAAAAAGTACAATAGTTATAGTTCATATTTGCACAGTCTCAATCACATATTATTAAATATGTTTAGTTTTTGCTTAGTTACACATATACTTACACAAGTTTACTGGGATTGGGGGAACCATGCATGACATGATCACTCCCATTTTGGTTTTAGATGCTTAGACATAGATTATTATGACTAGTCTAGAATCCATATACACAAATATAAGAGTTGAGGGAATGTGTATGGCACATTATTCACATATGTTCAGTTTGACTCCAGTACTCTTAGATGGAATATAAGCTCCATGTCATTCTTCGTGTTATTACCCCAGACACAATTTGCACTAGGTTCACACTAGATTTATGCCTTATTCCATTTTTAGTAGTTGGTATTCCTGAGTAGTCCCTGAGCTACATTCTTGAGTACCTAAGTGGATCTTGAGTTAGTTTAAATTTTAGAGTTTCTAAGTGACCCTAGAGGCATCCAACATAATTCTAGTTACATCACACAACTTTAGTTACATTTCAAAACTTTAGTTTTAGATGAATATACTACATATGGGTAGGTAATGATGGAGTTATAGCCTACTTGAGTTCTTGAGCCATCTACATAGGAGGGTTGGACAATCCATTAGTTCAATCTAAGTTATTCCAAAATTATGATCCATGAAGGGGTGGAAAATGATGGAGTCAAGTCCAACTCAAGTTTTTGAGCCATCCACACATGGGGATTTAGCAAGACATCAAATCAGTCCAAGTTATTCATTGTTTGATCACCATATAGACATAGACACAGGATGTCACTATGTTTTAGCAATGGTTCAAACATCCAATGAGGTGTATTCATTCATTTCATCTATCTCTCATATCTTTAATCAATTTTGCATTTTTTTTATTTATAGGAATGCAAAGGAGCATTCTTCATAGAATCAAACATGTTGATAACATCTATCAATGTGCCAACTTAGGCAAGGGTTATTAGTCTTTTCCTCTCCTAAAAGTAGACTTACATGAGAAAATCTCCCCAAGGTCTCATCTACCAGGTCTAGGTATGTAAGGTAATGCAATCGACTCATTTTGACCATTCTATTTAAGGGGCTTATGTGTGTGTTTTAGCCCTATCAATGTGCAATAAAAATATAAAGAGTTTATGCATATGGAACTAGATAAGTGATATAATTATGAATAAATAATTAATTTTAAAGAAACACATCTATTTATTATAAGTTCAAAAATACATAAATGAGCAATAATTAAGAGAATCCTATCAAGATAAGCATTGAACTCAGAATGTAACTCAAAAAATAAACTAACCCATTGATTAAAAAATGAAAAATTAAAAGGGAAAAGAGATAAAAATGTCTGGGAGGATGCAACTAAATACACACTTGTCTAATCACTTGAAACCCAAAAACAAATCCTACATCTAGCCAACATTCACACAATAATAACATGAACTAGTGCCAAAATATGAGGAGAATGGGAGACAAGAAGAAAATATACATTGATACCATATACCACATGAAAGAAAATGCAAAACAAATATTCCAAATATTTATGTTTTGAATAAAAATATTTATTAATTAGAACAATAGGGTCAAAATAATCATTCAAGCGTAAAACTCAATATCATCTCCCTGTGAAAAACAAGAGGGAGGAAATAAGAATCATAAATTATAAAATAAGGGGGGAAATCACTCTCTCATTTCTTTTGGAGTATAAAAACCAAATCCTCAGAGATTAAAAAAACAACTCTTATTATGACAAAATGAGCTAATATAATATAGTCATCAAAAGATGGTAATGCAACCAATCGATGGCATAGTCATCAACATATGGTAATGTAGCCAACCAACATCATAGTCATTGACATATGGTAATATGGTTGACCAATTTCATAGTCATCAAAAAATGGGAATGTAACTAACTAATGGCATTATTCTTTATTGGTGAGATTACCATTGACTATCATCATTATTATCAACTAGTGATATTGTTGTTGACCGATAAAATTATCGTTGACCAAAAACACTGCCTTGAACTAATAGAGTTTTTATCACTTAATGGCACTACTACCACCTAACAGTATTACTATCATTTGATGGCCCTACCATTGCCTAATGGTGTCACGAGAAAACCCCTCAGAATAGGTTGAGAGAGCAAGGAAATTTTTGAGATCCAGGATTAAAAGTCAAATTGAGAGGCCTTAACTCCATTTTTATGCTAAGTGTAAAATATCAACTTGACTTGCATAGATGCCGTATTTATAATAGTGATAGTTTGAGTCATAATTTCATAAATGAATCAATATGGACCACCAAGGTAAACTATATTGCTAAGACCAAAGAACCTTGTCCATATGTAAGAGTAGAGAAAATGTCCAACAAAAAGAGGGTCCTTATTTTTAGGTTGAAAATGGGGCATGTTGTGGAAGTAACAAAAATTAAGACTCCTATTGGGAAATACTCTCAAGTATTTTGATAATCTAGTATCTATGATTTCACAAGCATAACAAAAATTTGATACAAATAATCACTCAAAACAAACTTGAATTTAAATTAACTAAAGTCAATAAGAATGAGTGACACACTAATCTATAATCCTACTAAAACCATGTAAGTGTGTGATTAAGTGACTAATTAATTTTATTTGCATTCAAATGCATTAATTTAGATTTGCATAAGACCAAAATTACTGAAGGAAAATATTTTATAATTTAGCTTGGGGGGAAGTGGTGTGGGCATTTCTCTACTACCAACTAAGTATCTATATCCCTAATATAGATATCTTTGGTCCCTTCCAAAGGCATTAATCCAATACCAATTATGATAGAAAATATGTGATGGAGGTTTCCAAGATCACCCTTTTGAAGAAACTTTTATATTTTACATTTAAATTGAATTAGTTTGAAAGGGGTTTTGCATTTACATCCATAGAGGGTTGGGGACCAAGCCACAGGTAAAAGGAAATAAACAAGTTAATGATGCCTTAAGATAATCCACAATTGAAGTAATGCTTAATTTTTATTTAGATATTTATTTAAGTACATTAGATGGCTTCATATGAGAAAATAGTTATTACAAAATTCACAAGTTATGTTACGAATCACTAACCTTTAAAATTAAAGAAATGAACAAATTAATAATAGTAGTTCACATAAGTTACTCGAGTAAAATTAAAATTAGGATATTTGAGTGTCATCCATGTGAATTTTACAACAGTGCCTTATTTCATTTCTTTGAGTAACAAAGGGAACCTGAAGATAAAAATAGTTGGGACAACCCAATAACAAAAAATGAAAACAAAAAAACAAACATAAACTCACAAAAATGGATGAGAAGGAAAATAAATGAAAACAAAAAGGGAAGGAAAAAGAAAATTATTCATAAGAAATGTTCAATAAAATGCAAGCTTGAACCATTGAGACACCTGTTTTTTTAGGATTTTGAGAAGGGTATAATGCACACATAAATTTTCATATGTTTCCCCATGATAGAAAATGTTATCCCATAAAGATTTATCTATGTTCATCTCAGGAAAATCAAGAAAGATTTTATAACTAAATTCATTCTTGTACTCTATTTAATTTTTAGAAATCATTTGGGAAAATTTTAGAGAAATATCTCTACCCATAGCTATATTTTAGATGAGGAATAGGGATGAACACCCATACATTCAAAAATGTGTTAATACTCCAACCTAACAGATACTTCTTCTTCATTATAGATCATTTGATGGGACAATTGTTGGCTATTCTTTGATGCAAATGGATGCTTGCATAGTATCATCTTTGTTGTCTTCATCATACATAAGGCATAGGATTAGTTTAGGTTCTTCCCATATCAGAGACATTTTAGATTTTTCATTAGTGAATAAAGTATGTGGAGAGCTCGAATAAACAAAGTCATCTTCTACTTGAACCTCCATTGGCATGACTTCTTGATTTAGGTCACTATGTTCGTGACTTCTCATTTTGATTACCTTTGATACTAAGAGAAACATTCGAGTATTATCAATTGATTTAAAGGTAAGGGTGAACTAAGGAGATAGATCATCAATTACATAATATTTTAGATCAATCCCTTTAGAGGGACATCCACCTTATTCTTGGTTTTATTCATTGTATAAGTAGCTTAAATCAATGATACTTTCTTACCTTGCTCCCTTCCCTTAAAATGATGAAGGGGAAGATAAAATACTACCACTAAATTGTTGACCAATTTAAATTATCTCTTCACATAGAGATGTAGAATCATAGGATAAGAATGTTTTAGGTGCATCAAATTCTAATTCATCACCCAATATCTAAAATTCCTCTAATTGTTCTTTTGGATAATCATAATAGATGTCACATTGTTCACTTTGTGTAGGCAACTCTTCATCAATTTTATTTTCTACTGCTAGGCTACTTTCTCCAATTATTGCTTCCTCATTCTTAGATTCATCATCATTATTATTGTATCCTATATATAATGATCACACTTGTAATATGGGATTTCATTAACATGCATGATCAACTCTACATTGGTAGTGAATCTAGAATCATAGAATCTAGATGGTGCATAAGGGTATACAGTTTCATAACTTAGATTGTGCATTGCCTCCTAATTGTCTTTTCTAATAAATGATTTTCGATTAGTGACAACATCAAAAAATACATAATCACTAAAATTATAAGTATCCTACTGATTGTACACATAATTAACTAAGTTATATGCATTAAATAAATAATAATGACTCTCATTTGTCATGGAGAGGTTTGTATGGATAAAGGTCTAGGGAAATGCTTCATTGTAAGGCACATATCAGTCTATAGGCTGATTTGTAGGCATGTAAGCTGAAGGATTTTGGGAACAAGTACCTTGATTCATTAATTATTTATCTATGTTGATTGCCTCTTGGTATATCATCACTAATGATATGAGAGTAGAGGGGTTCATCTTAATAAACATGGAAATTAGAGGATCTAAGGCCTTAATAAATAACCTGATTGTGACATCCTTTATTTTCAATAGAAGATCCCTCTACCTAGTGTAAAATTTATGGAATATATGATTGAATACACTAATTGGCTCATTAGTCCCCTTACAAGATGTGGAAATTTGATAGGACAAGACAAAAGGGTCAGTGGGCACATGAAAACAATTAAGGAATAGGTTATCAAAGATGGCCCACGTGGTGACATACCCTTTTGGTAGACTAATGTACTAAGAATAAGTAGGTTGATCCAATAATAAGGGGAATAGGTAGTAAGCAACATCCTCACATTGAATTTTATTTCTAATAATGACTTATTTAAAATCCTATATGTGTTCTTTAGTAGCCAAATTGCCACCATGGATATACCTTAAATAATACTTGTGGGCATTGTTGGGTAGGACATGGGAAGGTATTAGAATGTTCATAGGATAATTATGTCCTCCTATCCATGTTAAGGCCATTAGGAGACTCAGATAATTAGTTTTATAGTCTAAGAACCTATAAAATAACTAGGTTAATATCTTAAAAACAAAAGATAAGTTTTAAATACACAAGTTTGGCCCTCCTTCTATGAAACTTGCACAAGAACATTTCCCCAAGGTATCAGTTATTAGGTCTTTGTATGCAGGGTAACCTAGTAAACTTGTTGTGATCATTTTGTTCAAGGGGCCTATGTGTGTGTTTTATCCACATCAACATGGATTAGATATATAAAAATATTATGCCTATATAACTACCCAAATGATCTAACTATGAATACACAACTAATTTTAAAGAGATACATCTATTGCCTATAAGTTCAAAAATACATAGATGAGTAATAGATTAGAGCATGTAATTAAGATAAGCATTAAACTCAAAATGCAACTCAAAAACTAAACTAATGTGTTGATTAAAAAATAAAAAATAAATAGGGGAAAAGAGATAAAAATTCTTGGGAGGACACAACCAAATCCACACTTATCCGATCACGTACAACCCGCAACCCAAGAGAAAAGAGGTTACCTATTTTCAATTTGAAAAGGGGTTATGTTGTGCAATCAATAACAAGACCAAGATTAATGACCTTCACCTCTTAGGTAGGTGTAGGGGTATTTATTTTCCTTTATCTAGGTCAATTGAATTTTCTACAATTATAGAATAAAGGGGGGAATATAGTCATCTAAAATGTCAAGTGCAATGAGTGTCAATTGAGACCACCTTATCCTCAGTTAAGCCCTATACCTTTATTAGGGCCTCTATTTATAATTTTATAGTTTTTTTGTGAGTCCAACCCATTCTTAGATATTACAAAAACAACATTAATCCACACCTTACGTACCTAGGTCTCAATTTTTCCCATTCTTACCACCTAGAAATTAGTGTGGTCCTTTAGACTATAACATATTATGTTATTAAAAAAAGGGTGGTGTTAATGTCCCTTTATTCCTTACTCCCCCCAAAAATATCTCTTCATTCCTTAAATCACTCCCAGGGTTAGCCTAAAACTATTTCACATCTTGAAAAACATTAGAACACTATATATAAACCACTTTCATTCACTTATACATTAGATGGAAATCATGTCTAAATACTCATAAATAAAATTAGAAAGAGTTGTGAAAATCAAGGCTATTGATCCTTATTCCACCCTAATTCAACAAACACCCACCTATAGTAGCCTAGAGTTTAGATTAATCATATTTCTATCCTCAAGTCAAATTCAAAGCATTTAAATAACCACTCATACTATAATTCACTTACACTTGCACCCAAAATTATATTGGGAATGCTAAATTTGGCTCGATCCCCTTTCAAGGTATTTGTATGTAGGTAACACTTAGCACATGGGTTATTGAGGTCACATTCAACCTACCATGCTAATTCCACTCTTTTTATACATGTTGGCCTCAAACACCCTTAGAAACATGGAGGCCTTAGGTTTGGCATTGAATTAGTCAAAATAGGGAACAAGAAATGAACCCACATCTATACACATAGGAACAAAAACTTTAGAATCAGGTGAAGGTACACCCATAAGCCCATTATCCTTGATACCAAAAGGACACCAACACAACAAAAAGGACACTAGTGTGGTGTGATACTATCCGGGGACCATGTTGTCATCTAAGAGGGGTTTTGAGTCCTAATTTCTATTGATAAAACCTTCAATAGTCCATATAATAGTTTTTATCCTATCATTTATCCATCTTGGTCATTTTATAGCTAGGTACATCTCTTGTAATTCATTTTATTATTATAAAATAATTAGATAAATTAATTAGTGTAAAAATTAGAGGTTGTTGATATTGATATATTAGTTTCTTTATTTATTATTCCAACACATTATAAACCTAGGGTTTTACACTCCATAAATCCCTTAAAATTTAAATAATTATCCATCCCAAGCAATGTGGGATTAAACTATCCATATTTTCAAACATAACATAACCATTGCCCCTCCAAGACTGAGTCATAAGTGTTGGTGGTCTCATGACTGAATACAAAGTCTTTAAAAAAATTATTTAAAGATATTATTTGTTTACAATCACGTCAATATGGGATAAAAAATAATAAATGTGCCTAAATTCACTTAGTTCTATTTAAAAAACTTCCCAAAGGTAACGCATAGGAGTGGGGATTGACCCCCTCACCCCATATGATCCATTTTAAGTGTTTTTCAGCTCAACCACACTATATTTGGTGGCTAAAACAAAGTATTTAGTATACATCCTTAAATTATTGGGCTTAAAATACTAAAAGCAATGTGTTTCATGTAGAGTGAACCCATAATTCATGGTTAAAAGGGTAATATACCAACAATTATGCCATGAAGACCAAAAATAATACAAAAAGGATGTATTTCTATTTGAAATGTAATTGTTTTCCCTTTGTAAAAGGAAAAACAAGCAATTCCACGTATTTTTATTACATGAGTCGAAAATTGAAGGCCAGGGATCTATTGTAAAGACCTTGTAGAGGCATTAAAGATAATGTTTATCCCCTTATTGGGAGAGTTATCCCATTATTAGGAGAGGTATCCCATTATTGGGAGAGATATCCCTACATTGGGAAAAATGATGTAAATAAAGTACATTTTTCATAATTTAAATTGATTGATTCATAGTTTAAGTAAACTCAGAGATGTAGTCCAATTTTGAAAAACTATGTTATCAACTTGTAGTATATTATTCTCTAATTTTTTATTTATTTCAAATTTCTTTAAATACTAAATTTTAATTAATTCAGCCAATTTTTTTATATTTATGATAAATTGAGAAAATATAGTTTAATATCTGAATCGATGAATTAGTGAGAATTTTTCATTAACTACCCATTTTTAGATCAAGTTTGATATCATACTTATTTTTCAAATGGGATACTAACACATTTTCCAATTTAGATTATTCTATTTGTGAAATTATATTTTAAAAGTGCCTATTATTGGTTGCAAAATTACAACCATGTGAATAACTCTGAAGAGAGAAATATTCAAGAGATTGAAAGTATAAATGAGTATATTCAATAGTATAACTCTATATTAAAATAATATTACAACCCTTGGAGGATGAAATACAAGAGCTACAAGATTGATTTATATTCTAGGGATAACTTCTCATGGGAACCATTCAAGAGTTGCAACTTGAGTTACAAGCCAAGGAAGAGATTTTGGCTAAGTACTATAATAGTTAAGGAGTGGAGGAGAAATAAGAGGCTACTATGAAAATGAGACCATCCTCTACCATATATGTATAAATCATGATAGACATATGCATAATAAGTAATTCATTAAGTTATCTTTCTTCCCATCAAGATGTATATGCTTCTTTTTGAAAATATGAGATGCGAACTTGGCGTATTGGCTCCAAGTTGCTAACCAAGATGTGTTTTTATGGAAAGGGACTTGAAATCAAAGGAAAATGAATTAATAATCCTGTACAAGTTGAGGAAAGACCTTGTTATGTAGGTTTGGGATATGTTAATATCAAAGGAAAAGTTGGAGAATGCTCCAAGGTAGTTGAATCAAGACAATCTTAAGAAATCAAAGATCACAAGCCACTATCTCTTCAAAAACATCTCGTACAAGGAGAAAGGATACCATCACTCCATGATGGTGAGAGTGAATGCAGGTTAGAATAAAGAAAGGGAAAACCTTTTAGTCATGATAAAATCATATATAAATAATTAAAAACATATGAAAAGAAAGATAAATATACCATAGGTGGAGTTAACACTTATCCTCATCACACTTGCACAGAGGACATACTTAAAAGGTATAAAAATAATAAGAATTACAATGTTACTTAGATTATGATAAGAATGACCCTATAACATAAATAATTTGGTATGCATATAAATATTATTTTTATGGAATGAATAACCATTGTGTGGCCATGTTTTGGAGTAAAAATTGCATCCAAAGGAAGTCCATGTCCTCAAAGAGGAATGAAACATGTTGTAAAGACCATTCTCCAAGTCAAAAATGTGGAGAATGGAAACAAATACTTATTTTATAATAAAATTGGTAATAATTATTATTCTAATTTTAATATGAGTGGCCATTGGATTCACAAGTGTTGGGATCTTCATCCACAACTTCATCCAAATACTATAAAGAAGGAAGTTTTGTAAGAACATACAAGAAAGGAAGTTATTCAAACCCCTAAAAAGTAATTGGTAACTTATTAAAGAGTTGGTAAATCACCAATATTCCAAGAGGAAAACCCATGAATAATCCCAACTATCCATATTATATCCCATTAAGAGAGATAAATCCAAAGAGGATAATCCACTATATTGGATTGGTAAAAGATTATTAGGTGGATAACATATTTTCATAGCTAATTTTAGTTTAACATGCTTATGTGGAATGTCCAAATCACCTTCTGGGTTTCCATTATTAAAAAAATCATGAATGAAACTAACCCCATGTATATGATCAAGTATGCAGGTAGATCACTCATTGAAGGTGAATATGGAGTAGCCATCCAAATTGAGAAAGACATTCTGAATAGCCTATTATAAGAGGTTGTATGATTTTTTGTTTTATATTCTCAT